>JAHNEJ010000878.1:0-147632 GCA_022559845.1 Amorphophallus konjac
GGGTTTAGGATTTAAGTATTTAGGATTTTGGTTTTTTGGGTTTGAGGGAGTTTTCGAGGGTTGGATTTGGTGAATGGGGGGTTAAGGGTTAGGGAATGGCTTAGCATTTGGGGTTTTAGGGTTTTAGGGTTTTAGGTTTGTGGTTATTTAGGGTTCGCATGTTAGGGTTAGGGTTTTGAGGTTGGGGTTTGGTTTGGGGGTTGGTGGTTTGAGTTTGGGGTTTAGGTTTGGAGTTTGAGTTTTAGGGTTTAGGGTTTAGGGAGTTTTGGGAGTTTGGGGTTTGGTGTTTGGCATTTGGGTTTAGGGGTTAGGGGATGGTTTATGGTTTAAGGTTTAGTGTTTTAGTGTATTTGGGTTTAGGGTTTAGGATTGTGTATGGTCTTGGGTTTATGGTTTGGGGTTTTGGGTTTAGGGTGGTGGTTAGGTTTAAGGTTTGGGTTTAGAGTTTAGGGTTTCGGGTTTTAGAGTTAGGGTTTAGGGTTTAAGGTTTAGGGGTTTTGGGAGTTTGGGGTTTACAGTTTAAGGTTTAGGGTTTTGGGTTTTTGGGGGGGTTGGGGTTTTAGGGGAGGGTTTTAAGGGTTTTAGAGTTAGGGTTTGAGGTTTGGGGTTTAAGGTTTTTGGGTTTTTGGGTTTAGGGTTTGGGGTTTAGGGTTTGAGGTTTAGGGTTTAAGATTTAGGGTTTGGGGGTTTTCGGGGTTTAGGGTTTGGCATTTGGGGTTTGGGGTTTAGGAGTTTAGGGGTTAACGGTTAGGGGATGATTTAGTGTTCAGGGTTTGGTATTTGGGGTTGTTTCGGGTTCACGGTTTAGTGTTTAAAATTTAGGGTTTAGAGTTTGTGTTGTTTGGGGGTTAGGGGATTTGGGAATTGGTGGTTTGGGTTTGGGGTTTGGGTTTGAGAAATAGAGTTTAGGGTTTAGCAGTTTTGGGAGGTTTGGGGTTTGGCATTTGGGGTTTAGGAGTTAGGGGTTAAATGATGGTTTAGGGTTTTACGGTTTAGGGTATACGGGGATGGTTTAGGGTTTTAGGGTTTAGGATTTTATGGTTTTAGGGTTTGGGGTTTACGGGTTATGGTTTAGGGGATAGTTTAGGGCTTAGGATTTTAGGGTTTTAGGGTTTGGGGTTATTTAAGGTGTGAGGTTTAGGGTTGTTTAGGGTTCACGGTTTGGGTTTGGGGGTTGGTGGGTTGGGTTTGGGGTTTTGAGTTTAGGGTTTTAGGGTTTTAGAATTTTAGGGGGTTTGGGGGTTTTGTGTTTGGGGTTTAGGGTTTAGGGGTTTAGGGGTTAAGGGTTAGAGGATGGTTTAGTGTTTAGGGTTTAGGGTTGTTTATGATTTAGGGTTTAGGGTTTGGGAGTTAGGGTTTGGGTTTGGGGGTTGGAGGTTTAGGTTTAGGGTTTGGGGTTTAGTTATGGGGTTAAGAATTTAGGTTTTAGGGGTTTTGTGGGGTTTTAGGATTAGGGTTTTAGGGTTTAGGGGGTTTGGTGGGTTTGGGATTTGGCGTTTGACGTTTGCGGTTTGGGGTTTAGTGGTTTAGCAGATTAGGGATAGGGGTTAGGGGGTAGGGGTGGGTTTAGGGTTTTAAGGTTTTAGGGTTGAGGATTTAAGGTTTGGGATTTGGGGTTTAGGGTGTTTGGGATTTGCCGTTTGGAATTTGGGATTTGGCGTTTGGGATTTGGGGTTTATTGGTTAAGGGTTAGGGGATGGTTTGGGGTTTGGGGTTGTTTAGGGTTTACGGTTTAGGGTTTAGGATGTAGGGTTTAGAGTTTGGGGGGTTTCAATGTTAGGGTTGGGGTTTGAGGGTTTGTGGCATGCATTTGGGATTTAGAGTTTAAGGTTTAGGGGTTTTGGGGGTTTTGGGGTTTGGCGTTTGGAGTTTAAGGGTTTAGGGGTATGGGGATGGTTTAGGGTTTATGGTTTGGGGGTTAGAGTTTGGGGTTTACGTTTGGGGTTTAGAGTTTAGGATTTAGGGTCTTACTATTTAGTGGTTTTTGGGGGTTTGGGGTTGAGCGGATTAGTGGTTAGAGGTTTACAGGGGTTAGTGGAGGGTTTATGGTTTTAAGGGTTTGACAGTTTAGGGTTTAGGGTTTGGGGTTTAATGGTTTTAGGGTTTTGAGTTTGGGGTTTAAGATTTAGGGTTCAGGGTTTAGGATTTAGAATTTAGGGTTTTAGGGTTTTGGGGGGTTTGGGGTTTAGGGTTTGTGGTTTAAGGGTTTAGGGGATTGACGTTTGGGTTTGGGGGTTGGTGGTTTGGATTTGGGGTTTAGGTTTAGCGTTTAGAGTTTACGATTTTAGGGTTTAGGGGTTTTTGGGGGTTTGGCATTTGACATTTGGCGTTTGGGGTTTGGGGGTTTAGGGGTTAAGGGGTGGTTTAGGGTTTAGGGCTTTAGGGCTTTAGGGTCTAGGGTTTAAGGTTTGTGGTTGTTTATGGTTTAGGGTTTAGGGCTTGCGGTTTAGGGTTTGGGGGTCAGGGTTTGGGATTTAGGGTTGGAGGTTTACGTTTAGGGTTTGGGTTTAAGGTTTAGAGTTTAGGGTTTAGGGGTTTAGGG
Source organism: Amorphophallus konjac (assembly GCA_022559845.1). Classification (NCBI taxonomy): domain Eukaryota; kingdom Viridiplantae; phylum Streptophyta; class Magnoliopsida; order Alismatales; family Araceae; genus Amorphophallus; species Amorphophallus konjac. The sequence goes on from JAHNEJ010000878.1 coordinate 2,543, forward strand.
TTTGGGGTTTAGGTTTGGAGTTTAGGGTTTAGGGGATTGACATTTGGGTTTGGGGGTTGGTGGTTTGGGTTTGGGGTTTAGGGTTGGTGGTTTAGGTTTAGGATTTGGGTTTAAGGTTTAGAGTTTAGGATTTTAGGGTTTGGAGTTTAGGTTTGGGGTTTAGGGTTTAGGGCTTAGGGTTTGCAATTTGGGGTTTGGGGATTTGGAGTTTAACGGATTAGGGGTTAGGGTTTTAGGGGGATTAGGGATTAGGGGAGGGTTTATGGTTTTAAGGGGATTAGGGATTAGGGGAGGGTTTATGGTTTTAAGGGTTTTAGGGTTTAGGGTTTAGGGTTTAGGGTTTTAGTGTTTAGGGGTTTTTGGTGCTTGGGGTCTGGCATTCGACATTTGCGATTTGGGGATTTAGGGGTTTTGGGGTTTGGCTTTTGGGGTTTACGGGTTTGTTAACGGGTAGGTGGATGGTTTAGGGTTGTTTAGGGTTCACAGTTTATGATTTAAGATTTAGGGTTTAGAGTTTGGGGTGTTTGGGGGTTGGTGGTTTGGGTTTGGGGTTTACAGTTTAGGGTTTGGGGGTTTTAGGGGGTTTGGCGTTTGGGGTTTGGAGTTTAGGGGTTTAGGGATTATGGGTTAGGGGATGGTTGAGGTTTTTGGCTCACTTTGACATCCGGGTGGGGTGGCGTATTCGGGGGTGTGAGCGCAAATACGCCACCCAGGTTAATGTCATTTGTGTTTGAGGAGAAATGGTGGGGCCCACCATTTTTTTTCTCATCACTTGTGTATCCTGCTTTTATGTCCGGATGTCAAAGTGGCCTTTAGGGTTTAGGGTTTAGGGTTTGGGGGGTTTGGTGGTTGGTGGTTGGTGGTTTGGGTTTGGAGTTTACGTTTGGGGTATAGAGTCTTAGGGTTTAGGGGTTTTGGGGGGTTTTGGGTTTGGGATTTAGGGGTTTAGCGGATTAGCGGTTAGAGGTTTAGGGGGTTAGGGGTCTGGGGCGGGTTTAGGTTTTTAAGAGTTTTAGGGTTTTAGGGTTTAGCGCTTAGGGATTGGGATTTAGGGTTTAGGGTTGTAGGATTTTTTGGGGTTTGGGGTTTGGCATTTCGGGTTTTGGGTTTAGGGGTTAACGGTTAGGGTGTGGGGTTAAAGGGTTTAGGGTTTATGGCTTGGGGTTTTGGGTTGTTTAGGGTTCACAGTTTAGGATTAAGGATTTGGGGTTTAGGGTTTAGGGGTTTTTGGGGGTTCGGGGTTTGGCATTTGGGGTTTGGGATTTAGCAGTTTAGGAGTTAGGGGTTAGGGGATGGATTAGGGTTTGGGGTTTGGGGTTGTTTAGGATTTTTGGATGGGTGTTTAGGGTTTGGGGGGTTTGCGGGTTGGTGGTTTGGGTTTTGGGGTTGAGAAATAGAGTTTAGGGTTTAGGGGTTTTTGGAGGTTTGGGGTTTGGCATTTGGGGTTTAGGGGTTTATGAGTTAGGGGTTAAATGTTGGTTTAGGGTTTTAGGGTTTAGGGTATGCGAGGATGGTTTAGGGTTTTAGGGTTTAGGATTTTATGGTTTTAGGGTTTGGGGTTTACGGGTTATGGTTTAGGGGATAGTTTAGGGCTTAAGATTTTAGGGTTTTAGGGTTTGGGGTTATTTAAGGTGTGAGGTTTAGGGTTTGGGGTTGTTTAGGTTTCACGGTTTGGGTTTGGGCGTTGGTGTGTTGGGTTTGGGGTTTAGAGTTTAGGGTTTTAGGGTTTTGGAATTTTAGGGGGTTTGGGGTTTTGCGTTTGGGGTTTCGGGTTTAGGGGTTTAGGGGTTAAGGGTTAGAGGATGGAGTGTTTAGGGTTTAGGGTTGTTTATGATTTAGGGTTTAGGGTTTGGGAGTTAGGGTTTGGGTTTGGGGGTTAGAGGTTTAGGTTTAGGGTTTGGGTTTGGGGTTTAGTTATGGGGTTAAGAATTTAGGGTTTAGAGGTTTTGGGGGGTATTAGGGTTTAGGGGGTTTGGTGGGTTTGAGATTTGGCGTTTGACGTTTGCGGTTTGGGGTTTAGTGGTTTAGCAGATTAGGGGATAGGGGTTTAGGGTTTTAAGGTTTTAAGATTGAGGATTTAAGGTTTTGGATTTGGGGTTTGGGGTTTAGGGTGTTGGGGGGTTTGGGATTTGCCGTTTGGAATTTGGGGTTTGGCGTTTGAGGTTTGGGGTTTAGGGGTTAAGGGTTTGGGGATGGTTTAGGGTTTAGGGTTTGGGGTTTGGGGTTGTTTAGGGTTCACGGTTTAGGGTTTGGAGTTTGGGGGGTTTCAAGGTTAGGGTTGGGGTTTGAGGGTTTGTGGCTTGCATTTGGGATTTAGAGTTTAATGTTTAGGGGTTTTGGGGTTTGGCATTTGGAGTTTAAGGGTTTAGGGGTATGGGGATGGTTTAGGGTTTAGGGTTTTAGGGTTTGGTGTTGTTTAGGGTTTAGGGTTTGGGGGTTAGAGTTTGGGGTTTACGTTTGGGGTTTAGAGTTTAGGATTTAGGGTCTTACTATTTAGGGGTTTTGGGGGGTTTGGGGTTTAGCGGATTAGAGGTTAGAGGTTTACAGGGGTTAGTGGAGGGTTTATGGTTTCGAGGGTTTTACAGTTTAGGGTTTAGGGTTTGGGGTTTAAGGGTTTTAGGGTTTAGAGTTTGGGGTTTGGGGTTTAAGATTTAGGGTTCAGGGTTTAGGATTTAGAATTTAGGGTTTTGGGAGGATTGGCGTTTAGGGTTTGGGGTTTAGGGGTTTAGGGGATTGACGTTTGGGTTTGGGGGTTGGTGGTTTGGGTTTGGGGTTTAGGTTTAACGTTTAGAGTTTACGATTTTAGGGTTTAGGGGTTTTTGGGGATTTGGCATTTGACATTTCGCGTTTGGGGTTTGGGGGTTTAGGGGTTAAGGGGTGGTTTAGGGTTTATGGTTTTAGGGCTTTAGGATTTAGGGTTTCGGGTTTGTGGTTGTTTATGGTTTAGGGTTTAGGGCTTGCGGTTTAGGGTTTGGGGGTCAGGGTTTGGGATTTAGGGTTGGAAGTTTATGTTTAGGGTTTGGGTTTAATGTTTAGGGGTTTAGGGTTTGGGGTTTAGGTTTGGAGTTTAGGGTTTAGGGGATTTACGTTTGGGTTTGGGGGTTGGTGGTTTGGGTTTGGGGTGTAGGTTTAGCGTTTAGAGTTTATGATTTTAGGGTTTAGTGGTTTTTGGGGGTTTGGAATTTGACATTTGGCGTTTGGGGTTTAGGGGTTTAGGGGTTAGGGGATGGTTTACGGTTTATGGTTTTAGGGCTTTAGGGTTTAAGGTTTAGGGTTTGTGGTTGTTTATGGTTTAAGGTTTTATGGCTTGCAGTTTAGGGTTTGAGGGTTAGGGTTTGGGTTTTAGGGTTTGTGGTTTAGGTTTAGGGTTTAAGGTTTAGAGTTTAGGATTTAGGGTTTAGGGTTTAGGGCTTAGGGTTTGCAATTTGGGGTTTGGGGATTTGGAGATTAACGGATTAAGGGTTAGGGGTTTAGGGGGATTAGGGATTAGGGGAGGGTTTATGGTTTCAAGGGTTTTAGGGTTTAGGGTTTATGGTTTGAGGTTTGGGTTTTACAGTTTTAGAGTTTAGGGTTTCGGATTTGGGGTTTAGGGTTTAGGGTTTTAGTGTTTAGGGGTTTTTGGTGCTTGGGGTCTGGCATTCGGCATTTGCGATTTGGGGATTTAGGGTTTTTGGGGTTTGGGTTTTGGGGTTTGGCTTTTGGGGTTTACGGGTTTGTTAACGGGTAGGTGGATGGTTTAGGGTTTAGGGTTTAGGGTTTGGGATTTAGGGTTGTTTAGGGTTCACAGTTTATGGTTTAAGATTTAGGGTTTAGAGTTTGGGGTGTTTGGGGGTTATGGTTTGGGTATGGGGGTTGGTGGTTTGGATTTGGGGTTTACAGTTTAGGGTTTGGGGGTTTTAGGGGGTTTGGCGTTTGGGGTTTGTAGTTTAGGGGTTTAGGGGTTATGGGTTAGGGGATGGTTGAGGGTTTTTGGCCCACTTTGACATCCGGGTGGGGTGGCGTATTCGGGGGTGTGAGCGCAAATACGCCACCCAGGTTAAGGTCATTTGTGTGTGAGGAGAAATGGTGGGGCCCACCATTTTCTTTCTCATCAGTTGTGTATCCCGCTTTTATGTCCGGATGTCAAAGTGGCCTTTAGGGTTTAGGGTTTGGGGGGTTTGGTGGTTGGTGGTTTGGGTTTGGGGTTTACGTTTGGGGTATAGTGTCTTAGGGTTTAGGGGTTTTGGGTTTGGGATTTAGGGGTTTAGCGGATTAGCGGTTAGAGGTTTAGGGGGTTAGGGGTCTGGGGCGGGTTTTGGTTTTTAAGAGTTTTAGGGTTTTATGGTTTAGCGTTTAGGGATTGGGATTTTGGGTTTAGGGTTTTAGGATTTTTTGGGGTTTGGGGTTTGGCATTTCGAGTTAGGGTTTAGGGGTTAACGGTTAGGGTGTGGGGTTAAAGGGTTTAGTGTTTATGGCTTGGGGTTTTGGGTTGTTTTGGGTTCATAGTTTAGGATTTAGGATTTGGAGTTTAGGGTTTAGGGGTTTTGGGGGATTCGGGGTTTGGCATTTGGGGTTTGGGATTTAGCAGTTTAGGGGTTAGGGGTTAGGGATGGATTAGGGTTTGGGGTTTGGTGTTTGGGGTTGTTTATGATTTTTGGATGGGTGTTTAGGGTTTGGGGGGTTTGCGGGTTGGTGGTTTGGGTTTTGGTTTAGATTTAGGATTTAGAGTTTAGGGTTTAAGGTTTTGGGTTTTAGGGTTTAGGGGGTTTTAGGGGTTTGGCGTTTGGGGTTATGGGTTATCGGATGGTTTAGGGTTTAGGGTTTTAGGGTTTAGTGTTAGGGGATGGTTTCGAGTTTAGGGGTTTAGGGTTTGGGGTTGTTTAGGGTTTAGGGTTTTGGTTTAGGGTTCGAGGTTTAGGATTTAGGGTTTTGGGTTTTTGGGTTTGGGGGTTTTCGAGGGTTTGGGATTTGTTGTTTAGGGGTTATGGGTTAGGGGATGGTTTAGTGTCCGAGCCTTTATTACTGCGGAAGACTCGCTCGGGGAGCGCGAACAACCGGCATGGTAAGCATCTTGCAAGCAAGAATCAATCAGAGCGCGAGACAATCACACAAGTAAATGCAATTGCACAAGATTTAATCAACTTCAACTTCATATCATAATGCTCAATATTCAAAGATACAATCACTAATTTGATTTTCATTCTACTAGACTCAAGAAATAGGAAAATTACATTGACTCAATCTAGATATTATAGACTTCCTAAGTCTTCGCTCATCTTTAATCGCTCTTGAATCCGCTACTTGAATAATCCGAACCCGACTCACTTTCATTTCCTGAAAAAGATTGGAAATAGGTAATGAGCACACTTGCCCAGTAGGTATCTTCGCATCAACATGAAGGCACTATTAAAGTGATTAACATTTTCGCTCTAAATAAATAAGGTAAAATCATGCAATGCGATGATCATGCGATTAAATCAAAGTAACAAGACTATCATATAAGATGGAATGAGAACAAGAATGAACTAGTAAGAATAGGACAAGAACATGATATTGGCCTTTCATGAACAAGAATATATCGAGAATGTACTAGCAAGCCACATATTCCTCACTTTAGCATCTTATGCTTATGAGCAAGTGCTTCGTGAATTTCTGTGGAATATCAAGCAAGAATGTCATGTCGTGTCGTGGATCTTCACTTATTTATAGAAATAGTACTCCCAGCGCAATGCGACGCCAGTAGCATCATACCCCATGGTTTATAAAATAGTATGTTTCCGGCAATCAGCCGAGGGGACTAGCATAGAGCCCTTGAACACAATCAGTGCTCGATCGCATCTTCAGTTATAAATTAAGCTACTTCCACGCAGTATAACAGTAAAGTATGGCCAAGAATATAGCACTTCCAATAATTCCATGATAACTAAAATCAATGAATGAATGCTTCAACATAAGAATGTAGGAGTCAAGAAATAGACTTTAAACAATGTCATGCTCATAGAAATAAATCGACAGCATAACGGTATTTTCCTTAACTTCCATTTCATTTAGATCAATTTAAGCAATATGACAAGTTCTAGATCATCAAGGTTTGTCTAGAATCATTGGAATACCAACCCTTGGTCAAACCTTGGGTTAACATAAACAAGCTATGTAACGGTCGTTAACTGGGCCGTTACACTATGTAACGCGCCACTAATGGGCCGTTAAAATGATCAGAGTCTAGAAAGATAAAAATAGACTCAGAGGAATGTGACGGTCTGGCACTGGGCCGTTACGTGAGCCTGACGGTCCAGTTCAAGGCCGTTACATTTCAAGAATCAGAAACCATGATAGTGCATTCTATTTATTGGGCTTTAATGGTACAACCAACTCGGCGTCCTAGTGGGAATCCCAGGCTCGCGGAGAATTACGGAGGCCTTGAAACAATGATTTCCTAGTCCATTGGAAGGAATATCCAATAGAGAGGTCCTCATGTCCAAGATTGTGTTCCTATAGTGCAAAGTGTGAACTAATGACAACATACCGGAATATGTGCCATGTACTTATGGAATTGACTCTATTGACAGAGAGAGATATGTATAATCAATGTGAAATCATGATGAAAACTCCGTCAATACAATGTTAAAAAGTCATTCTTTATAATACAAAACTATATAATTTGGCTTCAAAAATTAACATAACTCAATAAAAGTGAGACCACAAAACATGCAATACCTATCATGAATGATCAAATAACCTTAAAATCACATGATCAGGTTAAAACTTAGGTAACTAGGCTTTAACAATAATAATATTGGCAGGTTATATTCTATCTTGGGGTTGACAGAACACAGAGTATAACGGTCTGGAGATGGGGCGTCACTGTGATTGTGACGGTCAGGACCCAGCCGTTACATGAATGTAACGCGTCTGTCCAAGCGCGTTATAATCAACCGTGAAACCCAAACCCAATCAGGGAGTATAACGGTCTGTCGTGGGGCCGTTACATGGAAGTGACGGTCCTTCTGTGATGCGTTACAGTCTCTGCTAACAGGAAACAACTATAGAAGCTAAGAGATCAACTCACATCATGTCTTTTATCAAAACATCATGAGTTTCTAGATATGTTAACAAAGTAAAGGTTGTCTATATGCATGGGTATTGATGAATAGATGGATAGTCAAGTCTTTAATCTTTAGTTAGGGCTAAGGGAAGCATGATATGCATAGAACCAATAAAACATGAAATTGATGATCTAGCATGCATGAAATCCAATCAAAACAGAGGCTCTTAGTCCTATCAAGTTGTTTTTGCCGTTCATGAGATAACCTACCTCTTACTTAGACTGTAGTTCCTGAATTTGGTAGAGAACCTTGCCCTAGATCTCCTCCTTCTCTTGTGACTTTTCCAGCAACTTCCTTGGGCTCTAACTCCACGACCTCTTGACCTAAAGATGTGAAATTCGGAGGGGAGTTAGTCTAAAGTATTGTGAACAAATTATTCTAAAGAACTTACCTGAGATAATGACTCCTTACCTTGCTTCCTTACGCCCAAAAAGTAAGGGTCGCACAGTTCAGAACTATGCCCTATTTATAGAGTTTAGACTAGGGTTTGAGGATTAGATCGAGTTTAGAGTCCTTATTTCATCAAATCCTAATCTCTAAGAGTCCTTAGCAATATTACAAGCCTTCCCAAGTCGATCCTTAGTGGATAAGATCATCAAATTCTGATCTTTCTACTTGTTCTTTCTTTTACGGAACTAACAGTATGTAACGGTCGTCATCCCGTGCGTTAGAGATATGTGACGGTCTCACGATAGACCGTTACATATCTTGTTTCCAGAGTTCAACATGCCTCAAACTCTTCAACTCACGGAGTACACATAGTGTAACGGTCTATCTCCCACGCGTTACAAGTATGTGACGGTCGGGCTGTAGACCGTTATATTCGTCGTGGACAGAGTTCAAATAAATTAAAACTCTTTTGATAATTATCCATTAACTTATCTTATTAAGTGATGTTTATCTTTAAAAATCTGAGAATAGGCTTAAATACCTTCTAGAATATGGGCCAACTTAATGGGCCTGGTTTAAAAACCCTTTAGACTTTAATTAAGTGAGTTGGGTTAATTGATTAACACCATTTGGCCTTATATTGATTTATAACTTCAAATTAGTCCCTTTAATTGCTAATAATGCCATAAAATTATCAAATAAATTCTAGGGCACTACACCCTCCCCCACTTAAAAGAATTTGGTCCCCAAATTCAATTCATGGATTGTGGAGAGTCTACTTACAGTTGAATAATTCTGGGAATCTTTTCTGCATAGCCGTTTCGGTTTCCCATGTTGCTTCATATGGCCATGTTTTCTTCCATTGGATCTTGACCATGGGAATAACTTTATTTCTTAATTGACGCACTTCCCGATCCAGAATTTTGATCGGTGTTTGCTCGTATGTCAAGTCTTTCTGAATCTCTATATTGTCATAAGTGATAATGTGGTCTGGATCATATACGTACTTTTTCAGCATAGAGACGTGAAATACGTCATGAACTCCTGCTAACTGTGGAGGTAAGGCCAATCTATAAGCCACTTCACCGACCCTTTCAAGAATTTCAAATGGGCCAATGAACCTTGGAGTTAGCTTTCCTTTGATGCCAAATCTTCGAATACCACGACCTGGAGAAACCTTCAAATACACATGATCTCCTACCTGAAACTCCAAGTCACGTCTTCGATTGTCAGCATAAGACTTTTGCCTATCTTGTGCCATTTTCATTCTTTCCTGGATGAGCTTTATTTTCTCTGTAGAATCTCTGATAAGGTCGGGGCCTAGAAATTGCCTTTCCCCTATTTCATTCCAACATATTGGTGATCGACAACTTTTCCCATATAGAGCTTCAAAAGGTGCCATTTGTATGCTTGCTTGATAACTGTTGTTATATGCAAATTCTACCAGAGGCAAGTGATCATGCCAACTTCCTCCAAAATCAATGACACAAGCCCTGAGCATATCTTCTACCACCTGATTAGTCCTTTCTGTCTGACCATCAGTTTGTGGATGAAAAGCTGTGCTAAAATTCAATCTAGTCCCCAGTGAATGTTGTAAACTTTTCCAGAATTGTGATGTAAAACGTGGATCTCTATCTGATATAATAGAGATAGGGATACCATGTAGTTTAACAATTTCTTTGATGTATAATGCTGCTAGAATATCCACAGACCATCGACTTTTTATTGATATGAAATGTGCAGATTTAGTCAATCGGTCTATGATTACCCATATTCCATCATGTCCACCTCTTGTCTTAGGTAATCCCATAATGAAATCCATTCCTATACTTTCCCATTTCCATTCGGGAATATTTAAGGGATGTAATTTTCCTGCAGGTCTGAAATGTTCCGCCTTCACTTGTTGGCATGTAAGACAACGAGATACAAAATCAGCTACTTCCCTCTTCATATTGGGCCACCAGAAGTTTCTTTTGAGATCTTGATACATCTTGGTACCTCCTGGATGGATGGAGTACTTTGATTTATGTGCTTCTTCTAAGATCAATTTCTTTGTATCCTCATGATCCGGTATACACATTCGGCCCTTGAATAGCAATCTTCCATCATTAGAAATAGAAAAATCCGGTCTTTGTTCAATATTGGCCTTAATTTCCAGTAAAATTGGATCATCCTCTTGTAACTTGGCCAAATCCTCTATCAATGTAGGTTGAGCTCGGATATTAGCTATGAAGCAATCTTCTTCCTTAATATCAACCTCTAAATTCAACTGGGCAAATTGAGGAATAAGGTTAGTCACACTAATCATGAGACTTGATAACATACCAATTGTTTTCTGCTAAGTGCATCTGCTACAGCATTCGCCTTGCCAGGATGATATTGAATAGCAAAATCAAAGTCCTTGAGATGTTCTAACCACCTCCTTTGCCTCATATTAAGCTCTTTTTGAGAAAATAAATATTTCAAGCTCTTGTGGTCTGTGTAGATCGTGAACTTTTCTCCATAAAGATAATGACGCCAAATTTTCAAGGCGAAAATAACTGCTGCTAATTCCAAATCATGTACAGGATAATTTTCTTCGTGACGTTTCAATTGTCTTGAAGAATAGCAAATCACCTTTCCATCTTGCATAAGGACACACCCTAAGCCAATTCCAGATGCATCCGTATATACTTCAAATCCAGCACCCTCTATTGGTAGCGACAAAACAGGGGCTGTTGTAAGATGATTCTTAAGACTTTGAAAACTCTTTTCACAGTCCTTCGACCAGATAAAAGGATTTTCTTTTCTAGTAAGTCTAGTTAAAGGAACCGCGATCTTTGAGAAGTCCTTTATGAATCTTCTATAATAACCTGCTAGACCCAAAAAGCTTCTGACTTCAGATACAGTCGTTGGTCGGCTCCAATCTCTGACAGCTTCTACCTTAGAAGGATCCACAGCAATACCTTCTTTTGAAATAATGTGGCCTAGGAATGAGACTTCCTTGAGCCAGAATTCACATTTATTGAGTTTGGCATATAGCTTGTGTTCTCTAAGTGTTTGCAAAGCTATCCTTAGATGTTCTTCATGTTCTTCTTTTGTCTTGGAGTATATCAGGATATCATCGATGAAGACGACGATGAATTGGTCTAAATATGGCTGGAAGACACTGTTCATAAGTTGCATAAATGCTGCTGGGGCATTAGTTAAACCGAACGGCATCACCACGAATTCATAGTGGCCATAACGACTTCGAAAAGCTGATTTATAAATGTCCTCTTCTTTGATTCTAAGCTGATGATAACCTGATCTTAGGTCAATCTTAGAAAAGTACTCAGCTCCCGAAAGCTGATCGAAGAGCTCATCAATACGCGGCAATGGATATTTATTTTTGATTGTAAGCTGATTCAGTCGCCGGTAATCGATGCATAATCTGAGAGAACCATCCTTCTTCTTGACAAATAGAACAGGCGCACCCCAAGGGGATGTGCTAGGTCTAATGAAACCCTTGTCTAGAAGTTCATGTAATTCTTCTTTAGTTCCTTAAGTTCTGTGGGAGACATCCTATAAGGGGCTATAGAAACAGGTGCTGCACCTGGAATGAGTTCAATGGTAAAGTTTACTTCCCTCTCGGGCGGTAAACTAGGTAGTTCGGATGGGAACACGTCAGGGAATTCATTTGCAATAGGAATGTTTGCTAGGATAATTTCCTTAGATTCTGTGACAATGACTGAAGCAAGAAAAACTTCACATCCTTTCGAGATAAGTTTGCTGGCGTGAAGAGAAGATATAATGGTAGGATGCTTCTTGTATTTGATGCCAAGAAAAGAAAATCTTGGAAGACCGGGCTTTCGGAAAGATATAATTCTATTTCGGCAGTTGATGTAAGCATCATGGTCTACAAGCCAATCTACCCCTAAAATGGCATCATAACCTTTCATATCAAGGCATACTAAGTTTGCGGGGAGATTGTGTCCTTCTACTACCACCTCACAATCGGGATAATACTTGGTAAGCTTAGTTCCAGATCCTAAAGGTGTAGTAATAGCTAGATCTGAAGGTAGGGGAACTGATGCAGTTGGTAAGGTGTTTGCAAAAGTGGTGGAGATAAAAGAATGAGAAGCACCAGTATCGAATAGCACGAATGCAGGACGAGAACAAATTTGAAGAGTACCTTCCATGAGCCCTTCATTTTGATCCTTGGGCGCTTCTTCTTCATCTATAACTGCATTGAGGCGAGCCTGCCTCCTACGTCCTCCGTTATTTGATTGATCTTTCATAAGGGGGCAATCTGGCACACGATGCTCCCTACTTCCACAGCGCAAACAAGCACCTAGGCGCTTCCAGCATTCTTCAGCCGAGTGGCCGAATTTCTCGCAAAAGGTGCACGCCGAGGCGACTTGCTCCTTCTCTTCTTTAACCTTTTTACTATTCTTTTGGGAACTTCCACCGTTCCCGTTCCTTGATCTTTTCTTGTTATCACGGCTTTTGTATGGTTCCGTGATGCTAAACTTCTCTTTTTATAATGCCGATCTGAGCGCTGGCTAGATTCTTCTCCCTTTCCTTTCAACCTTTCGACCTTCTCTAAGGTCCTCTCGCATAAATATGCCCTTTGAACCATCTCCGCATAAGTGCGGATATTCTGTGTCCCCAGTTGCTGAATGAAACCGGGCCGTAACCCGTCCATGAATCGGTTTGCTTTAATAATTCTGTGCTGATAAGGTGCATATGGTGCTAGTCTTGAAAACTGCAATTCATACTTTGCAACTGACATCATCCCTTGACGAAGGGAGGCAAACTCCATAGCCTTCCTTTCCTTCACATGTTCGGAGAAATACTTGGCACGAAATAAAGTGAGAAAAGCATTCCATGTATGTGGCGCATCGGCCGGAGGTGCCGGAATCGATTTCTACCAAGTACGGGCGTCCTTATTTAACTGAAACGTTGCTAGACAGACTTTCTCCTGATCAGTACACTGTATAACATCGAATATCCTATTCATCTCGTCGATCCAATTTTCTGCCTCATCGGGATTGGAAGATCCATAGAAACGCGGAGGATTTAGACTCCGGAAATTGCGATGAAGATCTCCTGCCCTTGCGCCTGCATCACCTTGTGCTATAGTCTGCAGTGCCTGGGTGAGGCCGGCAACAGTTTGTTGCATACCGTCCCAATCTACGCGATGAGCCATGATAAAAATAATAAGGTACCTGAGAGAGAAAAATAACACTCGTTATTTCTCATGAAACCAAATCTTAAAGCTAATTAATTATCTTATCCCGGGCTCTACCCAATTTCACATGGGTACGGAATTTCTTCTTTAGTTCACAGGTAGGGGTCCTTAACCTTGGACTTATCCTATGACATGACTCTTTTCCCTAAGTCCTGAGACTTAGGCTCTGATACCAACTTAACTGTCACGCCCCGAGCCTTTATTACAGCGGAAGACTCGCTCGGGGAGCGCGAACAGCCGGCATGGTAAGCCTCTTGCAAGCAAGAATCAATCAGAGCGCGAGACAATCACACAAGTAAATGGAATTGCACAAGATTTAATCAACTTCAACTTCATATCATAATACTCAATATTCAAAGATACAATCACTAATTTGATTTTCATTCTCCTAGACTCAAGAAATAGGAAAATTACATTGACTCAATCTAGACATTATAGACTTCCTAAGTCTTCGCTCATCTTTAATCGCTCTCGAATCCGCTACTTGAATAATCCGAATCCGAACCCGACTCACTTTCATTTCCTGAAAAAGATTAGAAATAGGTAATGAGCACACTTGCCCAGTAGGTATCTTCGCATCAACATGAAGGGCACTATTAAAGTGATTAACATTTTCGCTCTAAATAAATAAGGTAAATCATGCAATGCGATGATCATGCGATTAAATCAAAGTAACAAGACTATCATATAAGATGGAATGAGAACAAGAATGAACTAGTAAGAATCGGACAAGAACATGATATTGGCCTTTCATGAACAAGAATATATCGAGAATGTACTAGCAAGCCACATATTCCTCACTTTAGCATCATATTCTTATGAGCAAGTGCTTCGTGAATTTCTGTGGAATATCAAGCAAGAATGTCATGTCGTGTCGTGGATCTTCACTTATTTATAGAAATAGTACTCCCAGCGCAATGCGACGCCAGTAGCATCATACCCCATGGTTTATAAAATAGTATGTTTCCGGCAATCAGCCGAGGGGATTAGCATAGAGCCCTTGAACACAATCAGTGCTCGATCGCATCTTCAGTTATAAATTAAGCTACTTCCACGCAATATAACAGTAAAGTATGGCCAAGAATGTAATAAGTTCAATAATTCCATGATAATCAATATAATCAATGAATGAATGCTTTAATTTGAATATATGAGATCAAGAATGACATTTAAACTATGTTATGCTTATAGAATAAATCGACAGCATAACGGTATATTTCCTTAACTTTCATCCATTACATTAAGTCTATCAAGATAAACAAGCTATGTAACGGTCGTTAACTGGGCCGTTACACTATGTAACGCGCCACTAATGGGCCGTTAAAATGATCAGAGTCTAGAAAGATAAAAATAGACTCAGAGGAAAGTGACGGTCTGGCACTGGGCCGTTACGTGAGCCTGACGGTCCAGTTCAAGGCCGTTACATTTCAAGAATCAGAAACCATGATAGTGCATTCTATTTATTGGGCTTTAATGGTACAACCAACTCGGCGTCCTAGTGGGAATCCCAGGCTCGCGGATAATTACGGAGGCCTTGAAACAATGATTTCCTAGACCATTGGAAGGAATATCCAATAGAGAGGTCCTCATGTCCAAGATTGTGTTCCTATAGTGCAAAGTGTGAACTAATGACAACATACCGGAATATGTGCCATGTACTTATGGAATTTACTCTATTGACAGAGAGAGATATGTATAATCAATGTGAAATCATGATGAAAACTCCGTCAATACAATGTTAAAAAGTCATTCTTTATAATACAAAACTGTATAATTTGGCTTCAAAAATTAACATAACTCAATAAAAGTGAGACCACAAAACATGCAATACCTATCATGAATGATCAAATAACCTTAAAATCACATGATCAGGTTAAAACTTAGGTAACTAGGCTTTAACAATAATAATATTGGCAGGTTATATTCTGTCTTGGGGTTGACAGAACACAGAGTATAACGGTCTGGAGATGGGGCGTCACTGTGATTGTGACGGTCAGGACCCAACCGTTACATGAATGTAACGCGTCTGTCCAAGCGCATTATAATCAACCGTGAAACCCAAACCCAATCAGGGAGTATAACGGTCTGTCGTGGGGCCGTTAAATGGAAGTGAAGGTCCTTCTGTGATGCGTTACAGTCTCTGCTAATAGGAAACAACTATAGAAGCTAAGAGATCAACTGACATAATGTCTTTTATCAAAACATCATGAGTTCCTAGATATGTTAACAAAGTAAAGGTTGTCTATATGCATGGGTATTGATGAATAGATGGAAATTCAAGTCTTTTAATCTTTAGTTAGGGCTAAGGGAAGCATGATATGTATAGAACCAATAAACATGAAATTGATGATCTAGCATGCATGAAATCCAATCAAAACAGAGGCTCTTAGTCATTGAATCAAGTTATTTTTGCCGTTCATGAGATAACCTACCTCTTACTTAGACTGTAGTTCCTGAATTTGGTAGAGAACCTTGTCCTAGATCTCCTCCTTCTCTTGTGACTTTTCCAGCAACTTCCTTGGGCTCTAACTCCACGACCTCTTGACCTAAAGATGTGAAATTCGGAGGGAGTTAGTCTAAAGTATTGTGAACAAATTATTCTAAAGAACTTACCTGAGATAATGACTCCTTACCTTGCTTCCTTACGCCCAAAAAGTAAGGGTCGCACAGTTCAGAACTATGCCCTATTTATAGAGTTTAGACTAGGGTTTGAGGATTAGATCGAGTTTAGAGTCCTTATTTCATCAAATCCTAATATCTAAGAGTCCTTAGCAATATTACAAGCCTTCCCAAGTCGATCCTTAGTGGATAAGATCATCAAATTCTGATCTTTCTACTTGTTCTTTCTTTTACGGAACTAACAGTATGTAACTGTCGTCATCTCGTGCGTTAGAGATATGTGACGGTCTCACGATAGACCGTTACATATCTTGTTTCCAGAGTTCAACATGCCTCAAACTCTTCAACTCACGGAGTACACATAGTGTAACGGTCTATCTCCCACGCATTACAAGTATGTGACGGTCGGGCTGTAGACCGTTATATTCGCCGTGGACAGAGTTCAAATAAATTAAAACTCTTTTGATAATTATCCATTAACTTATCTTATTAAGTGATGTTTATCTTTAAAAATCCGAGAATAGGCTTAAATACCTTCTAGAATATGGGCCAACTTAATGGGCCTGGTTTAAAAACCCTTTAGACTTTAATTAAGTGAGTTGGGTTAATTGATTAACACCATTTGGCCTTATATTGATTTATAACTTCAAATTAGTCCCTTTAATTGCTAATAATGCCATAAAATTATCAAATAAATTCTGGGGCACTACATTTAGGGTTTGGGGTTTTAGGGTTTTGGGGTATTCGAGGGTTTGGGATTTGGTGTTTTGGGGTTTTAGGGTTTTTAGGTTTGTGGTTATTTAGGGTTCACATGTTAGGGTTTAGGGTTTTGAGGTTAGCGTTTGGGTTTGGGGGTTGGGGGTTTGGGTTTGGGGTTTAGAGTTTTGGGTTTTAGGGTTTAGGGGGTTTTGGGAGTTTGGGGTTTTGCGTTTGGCATTTTGGGTTTAGGGGTTAGGGGATGGTTTAGGGTTTAAGGTTTAGTGTTTTAGGGTATTTGGGTTTAGGGTTTAGGGTTATTTATGGCCTGGGGTTTAGGGTTTGGGGTTTGGGGTTTAGGGTTTGGGTTTATAGTTTAGGGTTTAGGGTTTTGGGTTTAGAGTTTAAGGTTTTGGGTTTTAGGGTTTAGGGGTTTGGGGGGTTTGGGATTTACAGTTTAAGGTTTAGGGTTTTAGGGGTTTTGGGGTGTTTGGGATTTGGCGTTTGACGTAAAGGGTTTGGGATTTAGGGGAGAGTTTAGGGTTTGGGGTTTAAGGTTTTAAAGTTTTAGGGTTTAGGGTTTGGGGTTTAGGGTTTGAGATTTAGGGTTTCGGGGTTTTGGGGTTTTCGGGGTTTAGGGTAAAGCATTTGGGGTTTAGGAGTTTAGGGGTTAACGGTTTGGGGATGGTTTAGTGTTTAGGGTTTTGTATTTAGGGTTCACAATTTAGGGTTTAGAGTTTGGGTTGTTTGGCGGTTATGGGGTTTGGGGTTTGGGTTTGAGAATTAGAGTTTAGGGTTTAGGGGTTTTGGGAGCTTTGGGGTTTGGCATTTGGGGTTTAGGGGCTAATGAGTTAGGGGTTAAATGATGGTTTGGGCTTTTAGGGTTCAGGGTATGCGGGGATGGTTTAGGGTATTAGGGTTTAGGATTTTATGGTTTTAGGTTTGGGGTTTACGGGTTATGGTTTAGGGGATGGTTTAGGGTTTAGGATTTTGGGGTTTTAGGATTGGGGGTTGTTTAAGGTTCATGGTTTAAGGTTTAGGGTTTTAGGGTTTAGGGGTTTGGGGTAATGGATTATGGGATGGTTTAGGGTTTAGGGTTTTAGGGTTTGGGGTTAGGGGATGGTTTAGAGTTTAGGGGTTTAGGGTTTGGGAATTAGGGTTCAGGGTTTAGGATTTGGTGTTTAGGGGTTAAGGGTTAGGGGATGGTTTAGGGTTTGGGGTTAGGGTTTTGGGGTTTTCGAGGGTTTGGGATTTGGTGATTAGGGGTTAAGGGTTAGGGGATGGCTTAGCATTTGGGGGTTTAGGGTTTTAGGGTTTTATGTTTGTGGTTTTAGAGTTTAGGGTTTTAGGGTTTAGGGGGTTTGGGGAGTTTGGGGTTTGGTGTTTGGCATTTGGGTTTAGGGGTTAGGGGATGGTTTATGGGTTAAGGTTTAGTGTTTTAGGGTATTTGGGTTTAGGGTTTAGGATTGTTTATGGTCTTGGGTTTATGGTTTGGGGTTTAGGGTTTGTGGTTTAGGTTTAAGGTTTAGGTTTAGAGTTTAGGGTTTCGGGTTTAGAGTTAGGGTTTAGGGTTTTAAGGTTTAGGGGTTTTGGGAGTTTGGGGTTTACAGTTTAAGGTTTAGTGTTTTAGGGGTTTTGGGGGGTTTGGGGTTTAGGGGAGGGTTTTAAGGGTTTTAGAGTTTAGGGTTTGGGGTTTAAGGTTTTAGGGTTTTTGGTTTTA
Source organism: Amorphophallus konjac (assembly GCA_022559845.1). Taxonomy (NCBI): domain Eukaryota; kingdom Viridiplantae; phylum Streptophyta; class Magnoliopsida; order Alismatales; family Araceae; genus Amorphophallus; species Amorphophallus konjac. The sequence goes on from JAHNEJ010000878.1 coordinate 20,265, forward strand.
GGGTTTGGGGTTTGAGGTTTACGGTTTGAGGTTTAGGGTTTCGGGGTTGGGGGTTTTCGGGGTTTAGGGTTTGGCATTTGGGGTTTGGGGTTTAGGAGTTTAGGGGTTAACGGTTAGGGGATGGTTCAGTGTTCAGGGTTTGGTATTTGGGGTTGTTTAGGGTTCACAATTTAGGGTTTAAGATTTAGGGTTTAGAGTTTGGGTTGTTTGGGGGTTAGGGGATTTGGGAATTGGTGGTTTGGGTTTGGGGTTTGGGTTTGAGAAATAGAGTTTAGGGTTTAGGCGTTTTGGGAGGTTTGGGGTTTGGCATTTGGGGTTTAGGGGTTTATGAGTTAGGGGTTAAATGATGGTTTAGGGTTTTAGGGTTTAGGGTATGCGGGGATGGTTTAGGGTTTTAGGGTTTAGGATTTTATGGTTTTAGGGTTTGGGGTTTACGGGGTATGGTTTAGGGGATAGTTTAGGGCTTAGGATTTTAGGGTTTTAGGGTTTGGGGTTATTTAAGGTGTGAGGTTTATGGTTTGGGGTTGTTTAGGGTTCACGGTTTGGGTTTGGGGGCTGGTGGGTTGGGTTTGGGGTTTAGAGTTTAGGGTTTTAGGGTTTTAGAATTTTAGGGGGTTTGGGGTTTTGCGTTTGGGGTTTCGGGTTTAGGGGTTTAGGGGTTTAGGGGTTAAGGGTTAGAGGATGGTTTAGTGTTTAGGGTTTAGGGTTTAGGGTTTGGGAGTTAGGGTTTGGGTTTGGGGGTTGGAGGTTTAGGTTTAGGGTTTTGGTTTGGGGTTTAGTTATGGGGTTAAGAATTTAGGGTTTAGGGGTTTTGGGGGGTTTTAGGGTTCGGGTTTTAGGGTTTGGTGGGTTTGGGATTTGGCGTTTGACGTTTGCGGTTTGGGGTTTAGTGGTTTAGCAGATTAGGGGATAGGGGTTTAGAGGGGTTAGGGGGTAGGGGTGGGTTTAGGGTTTTAAGGTTTTAGGGTTGAGGATTTAAGGTTTGGGATTTGGGGTTTAGGGTGTTGGGGGGTTTGGGATTTGCCATTTGGAATTTGGGGTTTGGCGTTTGGGGTTGTTTAGGGTTCACGGTTTAGGGTTTAGGATTTAGGGTTTAGAGTTTGGGGGGTTTCAAGGTTGGGGTTTAAGGGTTTTAGGGTTTAGAGTTTGGGGTTTGGGGTTTAAGATTTAGGGTTCAGGGTTTAGGATTTAGAATTTAGGGTTTTAGGGTTTTGGGGGGTTTGGCGTTTAGGGTTTGGGGTTTAAGGGTTGGTTGTTTGGGTTTGGGGTTTAGGTTTAGCATTTAGAGTTTACGATTTTAGGGTTTAGGGGTTTTTGGGGGTTTGGCATTTGACATTTGGCGTTTGGGGTTTGGGGGTTTAGGGGTTAAGGGGTGGTTTAGGGTTTAGGGCTTTAAGGCTTTAGGGCTTTAGGGTTTAGGGTTTATGGTTTGTGGTTGTTTATGGTTTATGGTTTAGGGCTTGCGGTTTATGGTTTGGGGGTCAAGGTTTGGGATTTAGGGTTGGAGGTTTAGGTTTAGGGTTTGGGTTTAGGTTTAGAGTTTAGGGTTTAGGGGTTTAGGGTTTGGGGTTTAGGTTTGGAGTTTAGGGTTTAGGGGATTGACGTTTGGATTTGGGGGTTGGTGGTTTGGGTTTGGGGTTTAGGTTTAGCGTTTAGAGTTTACGATTTTAGGGTTTAGTGGTTTTTGGGGGTTTGGCATTTGATATTTGGCGTTTGGGGTTTGGGGGTTTAGGGGTTAGGGGATGGTTTAGGGTTTATGGTTTTAGGGCTTTAGGGTTTATGGTTGAGGGTTTGTAGTTGTTTATGGTTTAGGGTTTATGGCTTGCAGTTTAGGGTTTGGGGGTCAGGACTTGAGTTTTAGGGTTGGTGGTTTAGGTTTAGGGTTTGGGTTTAAGGTTTAGAGTTTAGGGTTTAGGGTTTTAGGGTTTGGGGGGGTTTGGGCTTTAGGTTTAGGGCTTAGGGTTTGCAATTTGGGGTTTGGGGATTTGGAGTTTAACGGATTAGGGGTTAGGGGTTTAGGGGGATTAGGGATTCGGGGAGGGTTTATGGTTTTAAGGGATTTAGGGTTTAGGGTTTGAGGTTTGAGGTTTGGGTTTTACAGTTTTAGAATTTAGGGTTTCGGATTTGGGGTTTAGGGTTTTAGTGTTTAGGGGTTTTTGGTGCTTGGGGTCTGGCATTCGGCATTTGCGATTTGGGGATTTAGTGGTTTACGAGTTTGTTAACGGGTAGGTGGATGGTTTAGGGTTTAGGGTATGGGGTTTTGGGTTCACAATTTATGGTTTAAGATTTAGGGTTTAGAGTTTGGGGTGTTTGGGGGTTAGGGTTTGGGTATGGGGGTTTGTGGTTTGGGTTTGGAGTTTACAGATTAGGGTTTGGGGGTTTTAGGGGGTTTGGCATTTGGGGTTTGGAGTTTAGGGGTTTAGGGGTTATGGGTTAGGGGATGGTTGAGGGTTTTTGGCCCAATTTGACATCCGGGTGGGGTGGCGTATTCGGGGGTGTGAGCGTAAATACGCCACCCAGGTTAAGGTCATTTGTGTGTGAGGAGAAATGGTGGGGCCCACCATTTTCTTTCTCATGAGTTGTGTATCCCGCTTTTATGTCCGAATGTCAAAGTGGCCTTTAGGGTTTAGGGTTTGGGTTGTTTGGTGGTTGGTGGTTTGGGTTTGGGGTTTACATTTGGGGTATAGAGTCTTAGGGCCACTTTGGTAACGGGTTAGGTTAGAGGCAGGTGGCTTATCCGGGTTAGCCCACCCCACCCCTAACCCTAACCCAGGTGGATTAACTCATTGCACCTATTTCCTAGGAATGAGTTAATCTACTTTAACCCTATCCGACCCGGGTTAAGAAAAAAATTATCAAACAAGGAACAACCCATCCGACCCCGGTTAACTCACCCTAACCCAATTTTACCGGTTACCAAAGTGGCCCTTAGGGTTTAGGGGTTTTGGGGGGTTTTGGGTTTGGGATTTAGGGGTTTAGCGGATTAGCGGTTAGAGGTTTAGGGGGTTAGGGGTACAGGGCGGGTTTAGGTTTTTAAGAGTTTTAGGGTTTTAGGGTTTAGCGTTTAGGGATTGGGATTTAGGGTTTAGGGTTTTAGGATTTTTTGGGGTTTGGGGTTTGGCATTTCGGGTTTGGGGTTTAGGGGTTAACGGTTAGGGTGTGGGGTTAAAGGGTTTAGGGTTTATGGCTTGGGGTTCTGGGTTGTTTAGGGTTCACAGTTTAGGATTTAGGATTTGGGGTTTAGGGTTTAGGGGTTTTTGGGGGTTCGGGGTTTGGCATTTGGGGTTTGGGATTTAGCAGTTTAGGGGTTAGGGGATGGATTAGGGTTTGGGGTTGTTTAGGATTTTTGGATGGGTGTTTAGGGTTTGGGGGGTTTGCGGGTTGGTGGTTTGGGTTTTGGTTTAGATTTTGGATTTAGAGATTAGCGTTATGGGATGGTTTCGACTTTAGGGGTTTGGCATTTGGGGTTATGGGTTATGGGATGGTTTAGGGTTTAGGGTTTAAGGTTTAGTTTCGAGTTTAGGGTTTGGGTTTAGGGTTTGGGGTTTGGGGTTGTTTAGGGTTTAGGGTTTGGGTTTAGGGTTCGAGGTTTAGGATTTAGGGTTTTGGGTTTTTGGGTTTGGGGGTTTTTGAGGGTTTGGGATTTGTTGTTTAGGGGTTAAGGGTTAGGGGATGGTTTAGGGTTTGGGGTTTTAGGGTTTTGGGGTATTCGAGGGTTTGGGATTTGGTGTTTAGGGGTTTAACGGATTGGGGGATGGTTTAGGGTTTGGGGTTTTAGGGTTTTTAGGTTTGTGGTTATTTAGGGTTCACATGTTAGGGTTTAGAGTTTTGAGGTTAGGGTTTGGGTTTGGGGGTTGGTGGTTTGCGTTTAGGGTTTAGAGTTTAGGGTTTTAGGGTTTAGGGGGTTTTGGGAGTTTGGGGTTTGGCGTTTGGCATTTTGGGTTTAGGGGTTAGGGGATGGTTTAGGGTTTAAGGTTTCGTGTTTTAGGGTATTTGGGTTTAGGGTTTAGGGTTATTTATGGCCTGGGGTTTAGGGTTTGGTGTTTGGGGTTTAGTGTTGGTGGTTTAGGTTTAGCGTTTAGAGTTTACGATTTTAGGGTTTAGTGGTTTTTGGGGGTTTGGCATTTGACATTTGGCGTTTGGGGTTTGGGGGTTTAGGGGTTTAGGGGTTAGAGGATGGTTTAGGATTTATGGTTTTAGGGCTTTAGGGTTTAGGGTTTGAGATTTGAGTTTTACAGTTTTAGAGTTTAGGGTGTTGGATTTGGGGTTTAGGGTTTAGGGTTTAGGGTTTTAGTGTTTAGGGGTTTTTGGTGCTTGGGGTCTGGCATTCGGCATTTGCGATTTGGGGATTTAGGGGTTTTGGGGTTTGGCTTTTGGGGTTTACGGGTTTGTTAACGGGTAGGTGGATGGTTTAGGGTTGTTTAGGGTTCACAGTTTATGGTTTAAGATTTAGGGTTTAGAGTTTGGGGTGTTTGGGGGTTAGGGTTTGGGTATGGGGGTTGGTGGTTTGAGTTTGGTGTTTACAATTTAGGGTTTGGCGTTTGGGGTTTGGAGTTTATGGGTTTAGGGGTTATGGGTTAGGGGATGGTTGAGGGTTTTTGGCCCAATTTGACATCCGGGTGGGGTGGCGTATTCGGGGGTGTGAGCACAAATATGCCACCCAGGTTAAAGGTCATTTGTGTGTGAGGAGAAATGGTGGGGCCCACCATTTTCTTTCTCATCAGTTGTGTATCCCGCTTTATGTCCGGATGTCAAAGTGGCCTTTAGGGTTTAGGGTTTGGGGGGTTTGGTGGTTGGTGGTTTGGGTTTGGGGTTTACGTTTGGGGTATAGAGTCTTAGGGTTTAGGGGTTTTGGGTTTGGGATTTAGGGGTTTAGCGGATTAGCGGTTAGAGGTTTAGGGGGTTAGGTGTCTGGGGCGGGTTTTGGTTTTTAAGAGTTTTAGGGTTTTATGGTTTAGCGTTTAGGGATTGGGATTTTGGGTTTAGGGTTTTAGGATTTTTTGGGGTTTGGGGTTTGGCATTTTGGGTTTGGGGTTAAGGGGTTAACGGTTAGGGTGTGGGGTTAAAGGGTTTAGGGTTTATGGGTTGGGGTTTTGGGTTGTTTAGGGTTCACAGTTTAGGATTTAAGATTTGGGGTTTAGGGTTTAGGGGTTTTTGGGGGTTCGGGGTTTGGCATTTGGGGTTTGGGATTTAGCAGTTTAGGGGTTAGGGGTTAGGGGATGGATTAGGGTTTGGGGTTTGGGGTTGTTTAGGATTTTTGGATGGGTGTTTAGGGTTTGGGGGGTTTGCGGGTTGGTGGTTTGGGTTTTGGTGTAGATTTAGGATTTAGAGTTTAAGGTTTAAGGTTTTGGGTTTTAGTGTTTATGGGGTTTTAGGGGTTTGGCGTTTGGGGTTATGGGTTATGGGATGATTTAGGGTTTTATGGTTTAGGGTTAGGGGATGTTTCGAGTTTAGGGGTTTAGGGTTTAAGGTTTGGGTTTAGGGTTCGGGGTTTGGGGTTTAGGATTTAGGGTTTTGGGTTTTTGGGTTTGGGGGTTTTCGAGGGTTTGGGATTTGTTGTTTAGGGTTAAGGGTTAGGGGATGGTTTAGGGTTTGGGGTTTTAGGGTTTTTGGGTATTCGAGGGTTTGGGATTTGGTGTTTAGGGATTTAACGGATTGGGGGATGGTTTAGGGTTTGGGGTTTTAGGGTTTTTAGGTTTGTGGTTATTTAGGGTTCACATGTGAGGGTTTAGGGTTTTGAGGTTAGAGTTTAGGGTTTGGGTTTGGGGGTTGGTGGTTTGGGTTTGGGGTTTAGAGTTTAGGGTTTAGGGGGTCTTGGGAGTTTGGGGTTTGGCGTTTGGCATTTTGGGTTTAGGGGTTAGGGGATGGTTTAGGGTTTAAGGTTTAGTGTTTTAGGGTATTTGGGTTTAGGGTTTAGGGTTATTTATGGCATGGGGTTTTGGGTTTGGGGTTTGGGGTTTAGTGTTGGTGGTTTAGGTTTAGGGTTTGGGTTTAGAGTTTAGGGTTTAGGGTTCTGAGTTTAGAGTTTAGGGTTTAGGGTTTTAGGGTTTAGCGGTTTGGGGGGTTTGGGGTTTACAATTTAAGGTTTTGGGTTTTAGGGGTTTTGGGGGGTTTGGGATTTGGCGTTTGCCGGTGAAAAATTTTTCTTTCAGGAGATTACAAAAAAAAAATGTAATATCGCATGGCATTTCCAATTCTTTCACAGAAAGAGAACCTCGGGTTTCGCGGGGTAAATACATTAAAAAGGGTCAAATTTTAGCGGACGAAGGGTTTGGGATTTAGGGGGGAGTTTAGGGTTTTAGAGTTTAGGGTTTTGGGTTTAAGGGTTTGGGGTTAGGAGATGGTTTAGAGTTTAGGGGTTTAGGGTTTGGGGTTGTTTAGGGTTTGGGGTTAGGAGATGGTTTAGAGTTTAGGGTTTAGGGTTTGGGGTTGTTTAGGGTTTGGGATTTAGGGTTTAGGGTTTAGGATTTAGGGTTTTGGGTTTTGGGGTTTGGGGGTTTTCGAGGGTTTGGGATTTGGTGTTTAGGGGTTAAGGGTTAGGGGATGGTTTAGGGTTTGGGGTTTTAGGTATTTGGGGTTTTCGATGGTTTGGGATTTGGTGATTAGGGGTTAAGGGTTAGAGGATGGCTTAGCATTTGGGGTTTTAAGGTTTTAGGGTTTTAAGTTTGTGGTTATTTAGGGTTCGCATGTTAGGGTTTAGGGTTTTGAGGGTGGGGTTTGGGTTTGGGGGTTGGTGGTTTGGGTTCGGGGTTTAGAGTTTAGGGTTTTAGGGTTTAGGGGGTTTGGGGAGTTTGGGGTTTGGTGTTTGGCATTTGGGTTTAGTGGTTAGGGGATGGTTTAGGGTTTAAGGTTTAGTGTTTTAGGGTATTTGGGTTTAGGTGTTAGGGGATGGTTTAGGGTTTAAGGTTTAGTGTTTTAGGGTATTTGGGTTTAGGGTTTAGGATTGTTTATGGTCTTGGGTTTATGGTTTGGGGTTTGGGGTTTAGGGTTGGTGGTTTAGGTTTAAGGTTTAGGTTTAGAGTTTAGGGTTTCGAGTTTAGAGTTAGGGTTTAGGGTTTTAAGGTTTAGGGGTTTGGGGAGTTTGGGGTTTACAGTTTAAGGTTTAGTGTTTTAGGGGTTTTGGGGGGTTTGGGGTTTAGGGGAGGGTTTTAAGGGTTTTAGAGTTTAGGGTTTGGGGTTTAAGGTTTTAGGGTTTTTGGTTTTAGGGTTTGGGGTTTGAGGTTTAGGGTTTGAGATTTAGGGTTTCGGGGTTTGGGGGTTTTCGGGGTTTAGGGTTTGGCATTTGGGGTTTGGGGTTTGGGGTTTAGGAGTTTAGGGGTTAACGGTTAGGGGGTGGTTCAGTGTTCAGGGTTTGGTATTTGGGGTTGTTTAGGGTTCACAGTTTAGGGTTTAAGATTTAGGGTTTAGAGTTTGGGTTGTTTGGGGGTTAGGGGATTTGGGAATTGGTGGTTTGGGTTTGGGGTTTGGGTTTGAGAAATAGAGTTTAGGGTTTAGGGGTTTTGGGAGGTTTGGGGTTTGTCATTTGGGGTTTAGGGGTTTATGAGTTAGGGGTTAAATGATGGTAGGGTTTTAGGGTTTAGGGTATGCGGGGATGGTTTAGGGTTTTTGGGTTTAGGATTTTATGGTTTTAGGGTTTGGGGTTTACGGGTTATGGTTTAGGGGATAGTTTAGGGCTTAGGATTTTAGGGTTTTAGGGTTTGGGGTTATTTAAGGTGTGAGGTTTAGGGTTTGGGGTTGTTTAGGGTTCACGGTTTGGGTTTGGGGGTTGGTGGGTTGGGTTTGGGGTTTAGAGTTTAGGGTTTTAGGGTTTTGGAATTTTAGGGGGTTTGGGGTTTTGCGTTTGGGGTTTCGAGTTTAGGGGTTTAGGGGTTAAGGGTTAGAGGTTGGTTTAGTGTATAGGGTTTAGGGTTGTTTATGATTTAGGGTTTAGGGTTTGGGAGTTAGGGTTTGGGTTTGGGGGTTGGATGTTTAGGTTAAGGGTTTGGGTTTGGGGTTTAGTTATGGGGTTAAGAATTTAGGGTTTAGGGGTTTTGGGGGGTTTTAGGATTAGGGTTTTAGAGTTTAAGGGGTTTGGTGGGTTTGGGATTTGGCATTTGACGTTTGCGATTTGGGGTTTAGTGGTTTAGCAGATTAGGGGATAGGGGTTTAGAGGGGTTAGGGGGTAGGGGTGGGTTTAGGGTTTTAAGGTTTTAGGGTTGAGGATTTAAGGTTTGGGATTTAGGCTTTGGGGTTTAGGGTGTTGGGGGGTTTGGGATTTGCCGTTTGGAATTTGGGGTTTGGCGTTTGGGGTTTGAGATTTAGGGGTTAAGGGTTAGGTGATGGTTTAGGGTTTAGGGTTTGGGGTTGTTTAGGGTTCACGATTTAGGGTTTAGGATTTAGGGTTTAGAGTTTGGGGGGTTTCAAGGTTAGGGTTGGGGTTTGAGGGTTTGTGGCTTGCGTTTGGGATTTAGAGTTTAAGGTTTAGGGGTTTGGGGGGTTTTGGGGTTTGGCGTTTGGAGTTTAAGGGTTTAGGGGTATGGGGATGGTTTAGGGTTTTAGGGTTTAGTGTTAGGGGATGGTTTCGAGTTTAGGGGTTTAGGGTTTGGGGTTTGGGGTTGTTTAGGGTTTAGGGTTTGGGTTTATGGTTCGGGGTTTAGGATTTAGGGTTTTGGGTTTTTGGGTTTGGGGGTTTTCGAGGGTTTGGGATTTGTTGTATAGGGGTTAAGGGTTAGGGGATGGTTTAGGGTTTGGGGTTTTAGGGTTTTGGGGTATTCGAGGGTTTGGGATTTGGTGTTTAGGGGTTTAACGGATTGGGGGATGGTTTAGGGTTTGGGTTTTAAGGTTAGGGTTTTAGGGTTTAGGGGGTTTTGGGAGTTTGGGGTTTGGCGTTTGGCATTTTGGGTTTAGGGGTTAGGGAATGGTTTAGGGTTTAAGGTTTAGTGTTTTAGGGTATTTCGGTTTAGGGTTTTGGGTTATTTATGGCCTGGGGTTTGGGGTTTAGTGTTGGTGGTTTAGGTTTAGGGTTTGCGTTTATAGTTTAGGGTTTAGTGTTCCAAGTTTAGAGTTTAGGGTTTAGGGTTTTAGGGTTTAGGGGTTTGGGGGGTTTGGGGTTTATAGTTTAAGGTTTAGGGTTTTAGGGGTTTTGGGGGGTTTGGGATTTGGCGTTTGACGTAAAGGGTTTGGGATTTAGGGGAGAGTTTAAGGTTTTAGAGTTTAGGGTTTAGGGTTTAGGGTTTAAGGGTTTGGGGTTAGGGGATAGTTTAGAGTTTAGGGGTTTAGGGTTTGGGGGGGTTTAGGGTTTGGGATTTAGGGTTCAGGGTTTAGGATTTGGGGTTTTGGGTTTTTGGGTTTGGGGGTTTTCGAGGGTTTGGGATTTGGTGTTTAGGGGTTAAGGGTTAGGGGATGGTTTAGGGTTTGGGGTTTTAGGGTTTTGGGGTTTTCGAGGGTTTGGGATTTGGTGATTAGGGGTTAAGGGTTAGGGGATGGCTTAGCAGTTGGGGTTTTAGGGTTTTAGGTTTTAGGGTTTTATGTTTGTGGTTATTTGCATGTTAGGGTTTAGGGTTTTGAGGTTGGGGTTTGGGTTTGGGGGTTGGTGGTTTGGGTTTGGGGTTTAGGTTTGGGGTTTAGAGTTTAGGGTTTTAGGGTTTAGGGGGTTTTGGGAGTTTTGGGTTTGGTGTTTGGCATTTGGGTTTAGGGGTTAGCGGATGGTTTAGGGTTTAAGGTTTAGTGTTTTAGGGTATTTGGGTTTAGGGTTTAGGATTGTTTATGGTCTAGGGTTTATGGTTTGGGGTTTAGGGTTGGTGGTTTAGGTTTAAGGTTTGGGTTTAGAGTTTAGGGTTTCGGGTTTAGAGTTAGGGTTTAGGGTTTTAAGGTTTAGGGGTTTGTGAGTTTGGGGTTTACAGTTTAAGGTTTAGGGTTTTAGGGGAGGGTTTTAAGGGTTTTAGAGTTTAGGGTTTGGGGTTTAGGGGTGAATGGTTAGAGGATGGTTTAGTGTTTAGGGTTTAGGGTTGTTTATGATTTAGGGTTTAGTGTTTGGGAGTTAGGGTTTGGGTTTGGGGTTTAGTTATGGGGTTAAGAATTTAGGGTTTAGGGGTTTTGGGGGGTTTTAGGATTATGGTTTTTGGGTTTAGGGGGTTTGGTGGGTTTGGGATTTGGCGTTTGACGTTTGCGGTTTGGGGTTTAGTGGTTTAGCAGATTAGGGGATAGGGGTTTAGAGGGGTTAGGGGGTAGGGGTGGGTTTAGGGTTTTGAGGTTTTAGGGTTGAGGATTTAAGGTATGGGATTTGGGGTTTGGGTTTAGAGGGGTTACGGGGTAGGGGTGGGTTTAGGGTTTTAAGGTTTTAGGGTTGAGGATTTAAGGTTTGGGATTTGGGGTTTAGGGTGTTGGGGGGTTTGGGATTTGCCGTTTGGAATTTGGGATTTGGCGTTTGGGGTTTGGGATTTTGGGGTTAAGGGTTAGGGGATGGTTTAGGGTTTAGGGTTTAGGGTTTGGGGTGGTTTAGGGTTCACGGTTTAGGGTTTAGGATTTAGGGTTTAGGGTTTGGGGGGTTTCAAGGTTAGGGTTGGGGTTTGAGGGTTTGTGGCTTGCGTTTGGGATTTAGAGTTTAAGGTTTAGGGGTTTTGGGGTTTGGCGTTTGGAGTTTAAGGGTTTAGGGGTATGGGGATGGTTTAGGGTTTAGGATTTTAGGGTTTAGGGTTAGGGGATGGTTTCTAGTTTAGGGGTTTAGGGTTTGAGGTTTGGGGTTGTTTAGGGTTTAGGGTTGGGGTTTAGGGTTCGGGGTTTAGGATTTAGGGTTTTGGGTTTTTGGGTTTGGGGGTATTCGAGGGTTTGGGATTTGTTGTATAGGGGTTAAGGGTTAGGGGATGGTTTAGGGTTTGGGGTTTTAGGGTTTTGGGGTATTCGAGGGTTTAGGATTTGGTGTTTAGAGGTTTAACAGATTGGGGGATGGTTTAGGGTTTGGGGTTTTAGGGTTTTTAGGTTTGTGGTTATTTAGGGTTCACATGTTAGGGTTTAGGGTTTTGAGGTTAGGGTTTTAGGGTTTAGGGGGTTTTGGGAGTTTGGGGTTTGGCGTTTGGCATTTTGGGTTTAGGGGTTATGGAATTGTTTAGGGTTTAAGGTTTAGTGTTTTAGGGTATTTGGGTTTAGGGTTTAGGGTTATTTATGGCCTGGGGTTTAGGGTTTGGGGTTTAGTGTTGGTGGTTTAGGTTTAGGGTTTGGAGTTTAGGGTTTAGGGTTCCGAGTTTAGGGTTTAGGGTTTTACGGTTTAGGGGTTTTGGGGGTTTGGGGGGTTTGGGGTTTATAGTTTAAGGTTTAGGGTTTTAGGGGTTTTGGGGGGTTTGAGATTTAGGGGAGAGTTTAGGGTTTTAGAGTTTAGGGTTTAGGGTTTAGGGTTTAAGGGTTTTGGGATAGGGGAAGGTTTAGATTTTAGGGGTTTAGGGTTTGGGGGTTGAGGGTTTGGGATTTTGGGTTCAGGGTTTAGGATTTGGGGTTTTGGGTTTTTGGGTTTGGGGGTTTTCGAGGTTTTGGGATTTGGTGTTTAAGGGTTAAGGGTTAGGGGATGGTTTAGGGTTTTGGGGTTTTCGAGGGTTTGGGATTTGGTGATTAGCGGTTAAGGGTTAGAGGATGGCTTAGCATTTGGGGTTTTAGGGTTTTGGGTTTTAGGGTTTTCTGGTTTTATGTCTGTGGTTATTTAGGGTTCGCATGTTAGGGTTTAGGGTTTTGAGGTTGGGGTTGGGTTTGGGGGTTGGTGGTTTGTGTTTGGGGTTTAGGTTTGGGGTTTAGAGTTTAGGGTTTTAGGAGTTTGGGGTTTGGTGTTTGGCATTTGGGTTTAGTGGTTAGGGGATGGTTTAGGGTTTAAGGTTTAGTGTTTTAGGGTATTTGGGTTTATGGTTTGGGGTTTGGGGTTTAGGGTTGGTGGTTTAGGTTTAAGGTTTGGGTTTAGAGTTTAGGGTTTCAGGTTTAGAGTTAGGGTTTAGGGTTTTAAGGTTTAGGGGTTTTGGGAGTTTGGGGTTTACAGTTTAAGGTTTAGGGTTTTTGGGGTTTTGGGGTGTTTGGGGTTTAGGGGATCGTTTTAAGCGTTTTAGAGTTTAGGGTTTGGGGCTTGGGGCTTGGGGTTTAAGGTTTTAGGGTTTTTGGGTTTAGGGTTTGGGGTTTGAGGTTTAGGGTTTAGGGTTTGAGATTTAGGGTTTCGGGGTTTGGGGGTTTTCGGGGTTTAGGGTTTGGCATTTGGGGTTTGGGGTTTAAGAGTTTAGGGGTTAACGGTTAGGGGATGGTTTAGTGTTCAGAATTTGGTATTTGGGGTTGTTTAGGGTTCACGGTTTAGGGTTTAAGATTTAGGGTTTAGAGTATGGGTTGTTTGGGGTTAGGGGATTTGGGAATTGGTGGTTTGGGTTTGGGGTTTGGGTTTGAGAAATAGAGTTTAGGGTTTAGGGGTTTTGGGAGGTTTGCGGTTTGGCATTTGGGCTTTAGGAGTTTATGAGTTAGGGGTTAAATGATGGTTTAGGGTTTTAAGGTTTAGGGTATGCGGGGATGGTTTAGGGTTTTAGAGTTTTAGGGTTTGGGGTTTACGGGTTATGGTTTAGGGGATAGTTTAGAGCTTAGGATTTTAGGGTTTTAGGGTTTGGGGTTGTTTAGGGTTCACGGTTTAGGTTTGGGGGTTGGTGGGTTGGGTTTGGGGTTTATAGTTTAGGGTTTTAGGGTTTTGGAATTTTAGGGGTTTTGGGGTTTGGGGTTTCGGGTTTAGGGGTTTAGGGGTTAAGGGTTAGAGGATGGTTTAGTGTTTAGGGTTTAGGGTTGTTTATGATTTAGGGTTTAAGGTTTGGGTTTGGGGGTTGGAGGTTTAGGTTGGGTTTGGGGTTTAGTTATGGGGTTAAGAATTTACGGTTTAGGGGTTTTGGGGGGTTTTAGGATTAGGGTTTTAGGGTTTAGGGGGTTTGGTGGGTTTGGGATTTGGCGTTTGACGTTTGCGGTTTGGGGTTTAGTGGTTAAGCAGATTAGGGGATAGGGGTTTAGTTAGGGGGTAGGGGTGGGTTTAGGGTTTTAAGGTTTTAAGGTTTTATGGTTGAGGATTTAATGTTTGGGATTTGGGGTTTGGGGTTTAGGGTGTTGGGGGGTTTGGGATTTGCCGTTTGGAATTTGGGGTTTGAGGTTTAGGGGTTAAGGGTTAGGGGATGGTTTAGGGTTTAGGGTTTAGGGTTTGGGGTTTGGGGTTGTTTAGGGTTCACGGTTTAGGGTTTAGGATTTACTGTTTAGAGTTTGGGGGGTTTCAAGGTTAGGGTTGGGGTTTGTGGGTTTATGGCTTGCGTTTGGGATTTAGAGTTTAAGGTTTAGGGGTTTGGCGTTTGGAGTTTAAGGGTTTAGGGGTATGGGGACCTTTAGGGTTTTAGGGTTTGGGGTTGTTAGGGTTTAGGGTTTGGGGGTTAGAGTTTGGGGTTTAGAGTTTAGGATTTAGGGTCCTACTATTTAGGGGTTTTGGGGGATTGGGGTTTAGCGGATTAGAGGTTAGAGGTTTACAGGGGTTAGTGGAGGGTTTATGGTTTTAAGGTTTACAGGTTAGGGTTTAGGGTTTGGGGTTTAAGGGTTTTAGGGTTTAGATTTTGGGGTTTGGGGTTTAAGATTTAGGTTTCAGGGTTTAGGATTTAGAATTTAGGGTTTTGGGGGGCGTGGCGTTTAGGGTTTGGGATTTAGGGGTTTAGGGGATTGACGTTTGGGTTTGGGGGTTGGTGGTTTGGGTTTGGGGTTTAGGTTTAGCGTTTAGAGTTTACGATTTTAGTGTTTTGGGTTTTTGGGGTTTTGGCATTTGACATTTGGCGTTTGGGGTTTTGGGGTTTAGGGGTTAAGGGGTGGTTTAGGGTTTAGGGTTTAGGGTTTGTGGTTGTTTATGGTTTAGGGTTTAGGGCTTGCGGTTTAGGGTTTGGGGGTCAGGGTTTGGGATTTAGGTTTGGAGGTTTCGGTTTAGGGTTTGGGTTTAAAGTTTAGAATTTAGGGTTTAGGGGTTTAGGGTTTGGGTTTTTGGTTTGGAGATTAGGGTTTAGGGGATTGACGTTTGGGTTTGGGGGTTGGTGGTTTGGGTTTGGGGTTTAGGTTTAGCATTTAGAGTTTACGATTTTAGGGTTTAGTGGTTTTTGGGGGTTTAACATTTGACATTTGGCATTTGGGGTTTGGGGGTTTTGGGGATAGGGGATGGTTTAGGGTTTATGGTTTTAGGGCTTTAGGGTTTAAGGTTTAGGGTTTGTGGTTGTTTATGGTTTAGGGTTTATGGCTTCCAGTTTAGGTTTTGGGGGTCAGGGTTTGGGTTTTAGGGTTGGTGGTTTAGGTTTAGGGTTTTATGGTTTGGGGGGGTTTAGGGTTTAGGTTTGGGGTTTAGGGTTTAGGGCTTAGCGTTTGCAATTTGGGGTTTGGGAATTTAGAGTTTAACGGATTAGGGGTAGGGGTTTAGGGGGATTAGGGGAGGGTTTATGGTTTTTAAGGGTTTTAGGGTTTAGGGTTTTGGGTTTGAGGTTTGGGTTTTACAGTTTTAGAGTTTAGGGTTTTGGATTTGGGGTTTAGGGTTGTTTATGGTCTAGGGTTTAGGGTTTGGGGTTTGAGGTTTAGCGTTTGGGTTTTAGGGTTGGTGGTTTTGATTTAGGGTTTGGATTTAGAGTTTAGGGTATAGGGTTTGGGGTTTAGAGTTTAGGGTTTTAAGGTAGGGGTTTTGGGGGTTTGGGATTTGGCGTTTGATGTAAAGGGTTTGGGGTTTAGGGGTAAGGGGAGGGTTTACAGTTTTAATGGTTTTAGATTTTAGGGTTTAGGGTTTGGGGTTTAAGGTTTTAGGGTTTAGGGTTTGGGTTTTGGGGTTTGAGGTTTAGGGTTTAGGGTTTGAGATTTAGGGTTTTAGGGTTTTGGGGGTGTTCGGGGTTTAGGGTTTGGCATTTAGGGTTTAGGGGTTTGACTTTTAGGGTTTGGTGTTTAGGAGTTTAGTGGTTAATGGTTAGGGGATGGTTTGAGGTTTAGGGTTTGGGGTTGGGTATTTGGGGTTGTTTAGGGTTCACAGTTTAGGGTTTAAGATTGGGGGTTGGTGGTTTGGGTTTGGGGTGTTGTCCCTAGGTTGTCGTATGGACAAGAAGGGGGTTTTGAATTGTCCCCGTCAAACGTAGTGGTAGTTTTTAAATTTTAACGCAGAGAGTTCAAATAACTACCAACGTAGAAAATAATTGCACGAAATATATGCTATCAAGAAATTAATTCTCTCAAGCTTGCCGTTCTCACAAGATCAACAAAAACTATATATATGTATATAGGCATACCACAATCACACAGATGCGAGATAGATTTTTTAGGTGGTTCGGGACCGCGACGGGCTCCCTACGTCCACCCCTCACAAAATTAGTGAGGATCCACTCACTTCAATGAAGCGCATGGAGCTTTCGCTCCAAGAAACACGGAGACGACATCTCCTACCCTTCTACCACGGATCAACAGTCACACACACTTGCCGCAACACCCACAGCCCAAGAGTACCACAATCGTTCGCAGACGGTCAACAGACTTACAGAGTTGAAATTCGGAAAGACAATATGTGTTCAATACAAGCATAGAAACCTGAAGCTAATGACTTCGATACACAACCAAGATGCAGAACAAAGTTTCCATAGAAAGAAAGGGTTATAGAATTTCTTCTCTAAGCCTCGGGTCGGAGGGTAGTCGGATGTCGACGATGAGAACGTCCTCGCGTTCCCCTTCTCGTTCCGCTCCTGTTTTTCTTCAATCACGAACTCCAGAAACGATCGGAAGTAGATGAAAACCCGGAAGTCTTTGCTCAGCTCCTCTCCTTCTCCCTTTCTTCTCTTGCAAGAAAGAAAAAATGTTAGAGCTCGTGTGTTTCGTGTCTCATTCTTCGAAGTCAACATCATGTATTTATCTAGCAGCATACAATGTTCAAAAGACCACAAAGCCTTTGTAAAACCCTAGCTAAACCCTTCTAAGATACTCAACTATACCCTAAGGGTACTGGGGTAATAAACCAGGCCAAATGGATCATGAAACGGGGGTCTCAATATCAATCTGATAGACCCGTTCTGGACACCCGGGACAAGTGTCGACTCTTGGAGTCGACTCTTGTTCACGGGTGTTCTGTTAAAGACCAAAATATAACACACAAGAGAAATGTGTCTGTGCATATGAAGGGGTCGGTGCATGTTTGTAATACACCAATGACCAGGTCAGTGCAATGAAAGGGTCGCTGCATATAAGCCCAAAGTCTGTGCACATTCATGAAACAACAAAAGATAGGGTCGGTGCATATAAGGCCAGAGTCTGTGCACATTCATGAAACAACAAAAGATAGGGTCCGTGCATATATAGTCTGTGCACATTCTTGAAATAATAAGATGGGTCGGTGCACATTGTGTAAAACAAAAAAACAAAGTTAGTGCACAATTGGACAAGTTCAGTGCACATGTATAAAACACCAAGATGGGTCTGTGCACATTATGTAAAACACAAAAACAAAGTCGGTGCACAATTATGAAACTCGGTGCAAGTTCAAAAAATGATAAAGAAGGTCGGTGCATATATGATCAGAGTCTGTGCACATTCCTGAAACAATAAGATGGGTCGGTGCACATTGTGTAAAACACAAAAACAAAGTCAGTGCACAATTGGACAAGTTCAGTGCACATGTATAAAACACCAAGATGAGTCTGTGCACATTGTGTAAAACACAAAAACAATGTTGATGCACAATTATGAAACTCGGTGCAAGTTTGAAAAATGATAAAGAAGGTCGGTGCAAAATCCAGATGCGGCTGGTGCCCACAAGTGTAACACATGGATAGGGCCGGTGCATATTGGGTTCAACACAGATAATGAGGTCGGTGCACTTTTTGTAGAAGCTATGATAGGGTCGGTGCAACCATGAAAGAAAGCACATAGGGTCGGTGCACACTTAGAATAAAACAAGGGACACGTTGGTACAAACATGAAAGACACCAAAGAGTGTCGATACTGAGTGTCGACACTTATTGCCACTTACCCAGAAAACTCACCAAAAGAAGATCTTCTGTAAATTAGGCCTTACCAATAGATGAACTATGAACATGAGTGGAATTTTTCAAACTATTTTGTGTCGTGGATGACAAGGTACTTGTTCATTCAATCCATTGACTCTAGAAGTATATTCACCATAATTTTTAATCCTGCAAAGCAAGGTTATCATGTCTTGCATTAGATCCTTGATCATCATTCAATCTTCACTAGATATTTTGCAAACCACATCCACACAAGCATGCACACAAGTTTTGTCAATATTAAAACTAAATCACCAAGCTCACCAAGGGTCCAACAATCTCCCCCTTTTTGATGATGACAAAACATGAGTTGTGAGCCCATAATTTGATAACAAGTCCAAAAATATGTTTGTGCATGGTTCAAAATAGTCTGAGTGAATGTTAATGAAAATGCACTTGGAGATGATATAAACAATGCTGAAGCTGTGCAAATGAACATTTATGAAAATCTGAAAATCTGAAAACCTATGTATGCACACTATATCACTATATTCTCCCCCTTTTTGTCATCACCAAAAACTAGTTGACAATGGGGTTGTTAAATTTGCTATGAATATGTATGATCGGATTTATGAAGTTATTCATGCAAGCAATCAAACAAGCAGGTATGAGTGTCAAGCAAGCATGTACCATATGTATAACTCCCCCTTAATGGGGTAAACGGATAAAGAGTGAACAGTTGATTCAGAATCAAATTGTGTCCCATGAAACATAATCTAAAAAGGTAGTGCATTCATATGCTCGAGATACTACATACCATGATAAGAACAAATTCAAGGTACACATTCATCACAAAAATACCCAATAGAAATTTATGTAAATGAGCAATGAACTTTAAACTTATATGGATATGAGCAGAATTTCTAGAAAACACTAGAGGGTTATGTCCTTCCTATAATTTCATCTTGATCCTCGACTATTGGTAGTTTCGCACAACCCCTTTTTGTTTATTTTTCTTTTACTATATTTCACCGTCCGGCGTGAGTCACCTCATGTGTCTCAATGGGGTTTCCCGACTACTAGAATCCATCGCACAATGTGAATTTTTGTTTCACCTTTCGACGCGAGTTTCCTCATTTATTTCAGTGGGGATTCCCGGCTATTAGGTTTGACATTCCACTTATTGAAGCTTGCGGGGTAGACAACTTTTTCCTCACGATTCTCTTAATTTTCATGTAGAAAGTTGTTTCCGATGAAGTGTTAAAAAGAATTTCTAAAATCCTTATCAATCAAAATCATATGCATCATTGTTGAACAAAGTATATGGGTAATTACTTTGTATGTAGAAAATGAATTTGCCTAGACATAGTTTTGACTCCCCCTAAATATATGCACAGTTGGAAATAAATCCTCCTCCTTTGTATATGACACGAGTCACAAAAGATTAAAATCACTGCATGATTGTTTAACAAGGAGGTGAGGTCTTAAGAATGATTTTCTAAAATATATAACATGCAATCAAGCAAGGATTTGTTTGATATGTCCATGCAATGTGATTTTCGGTACATCGCGGAGAACTTAGGTCCGAAGATCACCTCACGCGTAGGGCATCCGACTAGACATAATCTAACCTTCCACAAACACCATTTTATATATCGGAGAATCATGACATTTAGGCACGTAAGTATGTATAGTATGTACAAGCAGATGCAAGTAAATGCAAAGATGATGAAGAAATATTTTCTATTCACAAGTGTGCAAAAATATATGCAATCTTAACCATAAAGTTGAATATATGCAATCCTGAAATGTTATTTGCAAACTAAGCAAAAGAGTGTATGAAATCCTAATGTGCACAATTACTCATTCAAATAGCAAATTCTAAGTTCTCTTCTTATTTTAAAATTTTTAGGAGTTAAGGGTTTTGTAAAAATATCTACAAGTTGATTTTCCGTATTTACATGTATAAGCTCAAAATGACCCTTACGCACATGATCTCGCAAGAAGTGGTGTATAATCTCTATATGCTTTGTGCGAGAATGCAAAGCATGATTTTTAAAAATATTAATGGCAGAGTTGTTATCACAAAGAATGGGTGTGTTATTTAAAACAATACCAAAATCAACTAACTGTTGTTGGATCCATAGCACTTGGGCCGCACAACTACCAGCAGCCATGTATTCGGCTTCGGCAGTTGACAATGTCACTGTGTTTTGTTTCCTAGAGGCCCATGAAACCATGCAACCTCTAAGAAACTGACAATCCCCGCTCGTGCTCTTACGATCTACTAAACACCCAGCATAATCCGAATCTGTATAAGCTACTAAATCAAAACTGCAACTACGAGGAAACCAAAGACCAAGATCCGTGGTGCCTATCAAATATCTAAAAATTCTTTTGACCGCTAACTTGTGTGATTCTCTCGGATCGGATTGAAATCGTGCACACAGGCAAACACTAAACATTATATTAGGCATGCTAGCAGTCAAATATAACAAACAACCAATCATCTCTCTAAAAAGTTTCTGATCGACAGACTTATCTTTATCATTCTTGTTCAATTTCACAATTGTTGACATCGGCGTCTTGTGTGGCTTTGCATTATCGAACTTGAATTTCTTGATGAGCTCCTTTGTGTACTTCCTTTGATTTATAAATATTCCATCCTTTAGCTGCTTTACCTGCAAACCCAAAAAGAAAGTTAACTCTCCCATCAAACTCATTTCAAACTCCCCCTGCATCAATTTGACAAATTCATCATTCAAGGAATCAAAAGTGACTCCAAAGATAATGTCATCAACGTAAACCTGGACAATAAGCATGTGTTCACTGTTGCTCTTAATAAAAAGAGTTTGATTGATATTACCTCTTTTGAAGCTATTTTCCGAAAGGAATGTACTTAACCTTTCATACCAAGCACCGCTTGCTTCAGATCATACAACGCTTTGTCAAGTTTGTACACATGGTCCGGGTGCTTCTCATCTTCAAATCCCGGTGGCTGCTCAACATAGACGTCTTCTTTCACTACACCATTCAAAAATATACTTTTAACATCCATTTGAAAGAGTTTTATATTCATAGAGCATGTAAAGGCTAATAATATTCTAACGGCCTCAAGCCTGGCCACGGGTGCAAATGATTCATCAAAGTCAATTCCTAATTCTTGACTTTGGACTACAAGTCGGGCTTTATTCCTAATCATCACCCCTTGATCACTAAGTTTGTTTCTAAAAACCCACTTAGTTCCTATCACCGGGTGGTTCTTAGGTCTAGGCACGAGAAACCACACCTCATTCCTTCGAAATTGGTGTAATTTCTCCTGCATAGCCAAGATCCAGAAATTATCATTTAATGTCTCATTTACAGATTTGGGCTCAATATCGGAAAGAAGTGCAAGATTATCAAATTCTTCAGCTTCCCTGATTGAAGCCCTTGTTCTCATGCCTTGTTCCACGTCTCCTATGACATTGTCTTGTGAAACGTCTATTGTTCGGGGAGCTCTTCATTTTGGGTTGGAGCTTCATCATTTTTGTTGCTCGACTCCGCTTGATCCACGTCTTGAATTTTCTTGTCTCTCTTTTCTTCTCCATCTTCATGCCCTATATCAATAAAGTGGTTATCTTTGTCAGATAGTCTTAAAGTGTATTCATCAATGATCACATGAGGGCTTTCCTCTACCACAAGAGTGCGTAGGTTATATACTCGATATGCTCTAGATGATGATGAATAACCAATGAAAATACCTCTATTATCACTCTTTGTAAAAAAAATTCTCTAAATTTTCTTTAGAATTATTCAAAAAGAAACATGGAGAACCAAAAGGTTTAAAATATGTAATATTCGGCTTCTTACCTTTGTAGAGCTCATATGGAGTTTTCTTGAGAATGGGTCTTACCATGGCTCGGTTGATGATATGGCAGGCCGTGCTCACCGTCTTGGCCCAAAAATAACTTGGTAGACCATTTTCAGCAAACATGGTTCTCGCCATCTCCACGAGCGTCATGTTCTTTCTTTCCACGACTCCGTTTTGTTGTGGGGTTCTTGGTGCTGAGAAGTTGTGTGAAAACCCTTGTTTCCTGCAACAATCATCAAAGTCATGGTTGTCAAATCCTCTCCCATGATCACTCCGAATAGCTTTAATTTGATGCCCCTTATCAGTTTGTAAATTCCTGCAAAGATCTTCGAACTCCTGCAAAGCATCATTTTTATGAGTTAAAATAATACCCAAGTGAACCTTGAGTAATCATCTACAATATTTTTTTTTGATCGGTAAAATGGTAAAGTCTATATAGGTATAACTGAGTGTACAAAGGGTGAGCAATGTCTAGACAAGCCTAGATTGATTGCTCCTTAGAAGTCCATGACCACACAATGCGTGGACTTGGTGAGGAAATAAACTAAAGAAAAGGTAATAGCAAGAGCTAGAGCATAGGTGTCATTCCATCCATATTTGGTCCTCCATGTCACTCAAGTGATGTAAGTGAACCTGGAATAAATCAAGCAAATGGTGTGCATATAAAAAACCCTTGACCAAACTTAAGGGAGGCTAAAGTTATAACGTTTTAAGAGCTGTCTTTCCCTGAAGGTGAGCTGATCAAACTTTAGTTTATTTTTCAAGTAGCATCTGACTTCATACTGTATTTCAATTAAAATGTTTCCATAACCTTTTTTCTTATTCTCGAAAATCCGAATGCACCAGAGTAATAGCTTAATCAGCTTAGTGAGGGTACCTTTGATGGGGAAGTTGGCCCGAAGTGATTGAAGCTCATATAAAAGTGAGTTTCTTGGATTTCTGTGGACGTCAAATCTCTCTAAAAAATCACTCCAAATCTCTGTGGAATAACTGCAGGAGAAGAATAGGTGTTCCACGCTCTCTTCAGCCTCGTTACAAAGGACACACTTATTTGCAAGAGAATATCCTTTTTTCTGAAGCATATCCAAAGTGGGTAGTTTGTAGTGAAGTGCCTGCCAACAACATAATGAATGTTTTGGGCATATAGGTCTGTCCCAAACCCAACTCTCCGGATGCCAAATCTGATATCTTTGTCTGAGATGATTTCACACAGAAGTATAGGAAAAAGTTTCTGTCATGAATCCATATCAATTGGTCAGTAAGATCATTAACCAGAGGAATAGCAGAAATAATTGGCCAAAGTTCAAACATGTCATGAGAGATTGGAGTTGGAAGAGTCCAAGTACCATTACAAATGAAATCAGAAACAGTGCTAGTCATGGTTGCTCCCATCTTGCCTGATTCGATCTCCATAAATTTGGAAAATGCTCTTCCCATTAACTCAAGGGTCATACCACATGCTCAGAGAACTACCATTCGGTAGAGAGAATTTGATTTGTTTGATTAGCCATGCTCTCATGTTAAGAATTCCTTTCCAAGCGTAGAGTGATAGGACATAGCCTTAATGTGCCAAAAGTTACATTTGGAGATGTATTTACCATGAACCCATTTTATCCACAAAGTGTCCTTCTTATGCAAAATATCCCAGCAGTGTTTCACCAAACAAGCTCTATTCCAACCAGCCAACATTCTCAAATTTAAACCACCTTCATTCTTCGGTCTGCAGATAGTGTCCCATTTGATCATATGAGGAGCTTTTTTATCACTTGTCCCTTGCCAAAAGAAATTAGCCAGTAGTTTTTCAATCTCCTGAATTAATCTTGAAGGTAGAAGAAATGTCGTAGATGGAATAGGTGGACAAGATAGATCTAATCAATTCCAACCGCCCACTCTTAGATAGAAGTTTCATTCTCCAAGAGCTAATTCTATTTTTGATTTTTTCAATGATTGGTTGGCAATGATTCTTTTTCATACCAGTGGAGATCAGAGGTAGACCTAAATAAGGAACATGCAGATTACCTTCATCCACCCTCAAAGCATTTGTAATTGCAGTTTTGTCTTGAACCATTGCACCAATGTATGCCTTACTTTTTGAGTGGTTCAGCTTCAATCCAGACCATTTACCAAAATTTTCAAGAATGTTTGCAAGGTATTGAACTGAATCAATGTCATTTTTAAGAAAAATAATTAAGTCATCTGCAAAAGTAATATGAGAAACATGGACTTCATCTACAACAAACCCATAAACTTTCCCCCCATGATTGTGTGTCCTAGTGGGACCAAATAAATCCAGATGGAGGAGTTCAAGGGGTCTAGTGGTGGTGACAATGTTTTTAGATTTAAAAGACACCCTGATTTGTTTTCTCATAGCACAAGCATCACAAATTTTATTTACATGAAAATTCAACTTTGGTAAACCTCTAACCAAATCTTTTCTATACAGTTTAGAAAGAATACTAAAGCTAGCATGATCAAGTCGCCGATGCCACAACCATGCATCATCCGACTTATTAGCAACTAAACAAAGATTGTCATTATGAGAACTTTCAAAGTCAACAGAATGGATATTTCCATCTCTAAGACCAAAAAATGTTATTTCGTGAGAAACTTTATCTACAATGGATCAGTGTGTGTTTTCAAAAACGATTTTGTGACCTTTGTCACAAAGTTGACTAATGCTAAGCAAATTATGATTCAAACTATCTACAAGTAAGACTTCTTCGATGGATTGGTTCGAATCCTTACCTATTTGTCCAATTCCCATAATTTTACCTTTGTCGTTCCTGCCAAAGGTGACCAATCCGCCATCCTTTTCCTTCAGGTCTGAGAAGAGTTCCTTATTGCCTGTCATATGTCTGGAGTATCCACTGTCCAGATACCATTTGTTCCACTTGACTCTTAAACAGACCTGCACAAGCAAATCAAATCTCAAGTTGATTTAGGTACCCAAGCAAGCTTGGGTCCCGAAGTGTTAGTCCTACCTACCATGAGAGAAATGCATTGTATTTTTCTTTTCGAAATATTCATCATCGGCCCTCATGAGATCACACACATACATCGAGTGGCCGAACATTCCACAATAGAAGCAAGTAAGATTTGGCTTTCTAAACCGACCCCTATGCATGTATGATCTATCAACATAAGAATTCATGCATGAGTCAACATGATTATAGCCATATGAATCAATTGATTTTTGAAATCTGTTTTTCACAAATGAATTTTTCTTGGTGGGAGAGTGTCCCACACCTCTCCTCTCATTCCTAGCATTTTCATTGCTAGATTCACCACTTTCAAACATTTTCTCTTTTCCTTTCAACTCTTTTTGAACAACATCTTTCAGGTTCTTTAGTTCATTTTGCATGGTATTGAAGTTGGTTTGAATATCCTTCTTAGATTTTTCACATTCACTCAACCTAGCTTTAAGCTCATCCAACTCCATAACCAATTGAGCATTCTCATTTTTCAGTTTCTCAACATTTCATACGCATGTTGTTTTTCTACTTCTAGACACTCTAGTTCATCCACATACAAGGTTAGCTTAGATTCAAAATTTTCTTTTTCATCCTTGAATTTCTAAATTTGCATTTCATAAAAGCAACACCTATCACACGGATAAGAGCTAATCAAATCACAAAATTTCATTTTTAGATTTTTAACATCTGATTTAGACCTCTTATATTTCTGATATAAGTCTGCATATGCTTCATGCCATTGTTCAACAGTAAAATTTTCAGAGTCGGAGTTTACCTCAGAGTTATCCTCATCCGTCGGCTCAAGCAAAGATTCTGGACTAGCTCATCCAGTCCATTTTTCTCACCTTCGGATTTTGAGCTATCCGAATCCTCATCGCTCCATGTTGCCTTCATTGCTTTTCCTTTCTTTGGCTTGTTCTTGTTCAGCTTTTTCTGGAACTCGGGACATTGACCCCTCATATGGCCGGGCTTCTTACATTCATAGCAAATATTTTCTTCCTTTTTGCTCGACTGGGCTTTCTTGTTAAAATTTCTCCTCATGAATCTTCTAGGAAGATTTCCATTTCTTCTAGCTCTTCTAAAGTATTTTCTGACATTTCTTGTTACAAGAGCAATCAACTCTTCCTCATCACTGTCCATAGATGAATTTCCATCACTTTCCTCTGACAATCCTGGATAAGCATTTAGTGCAATCGATTTCATCTTCTTACTTTCCTCCTCAGCTGGGTTCATGATATTGATTTCATAAGTCATTAGCGACCCGATCAACTCATCCACCTTGAGTGTGGTGAGATCCTTTGAATCTTCTATGACGGTCGCCTTTGTGTGCCACAGAGGTGTGAGGGATTGCAGCACCTTTTTGACCAAGTCTTGATTTGAATATTCTTTACCCAAGGCCTTCAAGTTGTTTGTGATCTCGCTCAGCCTTGCATACATTTGAGATATATTCTCCTCGGGTTTCATTGCAAAAAGCTCATACTCCCAAACCAACATGTTTGCTTTAGTCTCCCGTACTTCTGAAGTACCTTCGTAGATCATCTTCAATTTATTCCACATTTCCTGCACAGATGAACACATAGAAATACGTATTCATTAGGGTGTATCGTGCACTTAATAATATTCATAGCTGTAAAGTTCGCACATGATTTCTTGATATGCACTTCTTCCCATCCATCCTCATTAGGAGGTAAAACGTAAGGACCTTTGTTATAGTCCTGTGCTCGCATGAACACGGTCATTCTATTTTTCCAATAGGGATAGTTAGTCCCATCAAAGAAGGGTGGTCTGTGAATCGAATGTCCCTCGGGGATCATTCCCTTGTTGGCCATAACACAAGATCTTTTCTCTACAACCGTGAGGTTGTCCTAAAATCAGAGACCCGCTCTGATACCAGATTGTTGTCCCTAGGTTCTCGTATGGACAAGAAGGGAGGTTGAATTGTCCCCGTCAAACGCAGTGGTAGTTTTTAAAATTTAACGCAGCGAGTTGAAATAACTACCAATGCAGAAAATAATTGCATAAAATATAAGCTATAAAGAAATTAATTCTCTCAAGCTTACTGTTCTCACACGATCAACAAGAACTATATATATGTATATAGGCAAACCACAATCACACAGATGCGAGATAGATTTTTTAGGTGGTTTGGGACCGCGACGGGCTCCCTACGTCCACCCCTCACCAAATCGGTGAGGATCCACTCTCTTCAATGAAGCGCACGGAGCTGTCGCTCTAAGAAACACGGAGACGACGTCTCCTACCCGATCCTACCATGGATCAACAGTCACACACACTTGCCGCAACACCCACGACATAAGAGTACCACAACCGTTCGCATACGGTCAACGGACTTACAGAGTTGAAATTTGGAAAGACAAGATGTGTTCAATACAAGCATAGAAACCTGAAGCAAATGACTTCGATACACACAACCAAGATGCAGAACAAAGTTTCCATAGAAAGAAAGGGCTATAGAATGTCTTCTCTAAGCCTCGGGTCGGAGGGTAGCCAGATGTCGACGATGAGAACGTCCTCGCATTCCCCTTCTCGTTCCGCTCCTCTTTTTCTTCAATCACGAACTCCAAAAATGATCGGAAGTAGATGAAAACCCAGAGTCTTTGCTCAGCTCCTCTCCTTCTCCCTTTCTTCTCCTGCAAGAAAGATAAAACGTTAGAGCTCGTGTGTTTCGTGTCCCATTCTTTGAAGTCCACATCATGTATTTATATAGCAGCATACAGGGTTCAAAAGACCACAAAGCCTTTTGCAAAACCCTAGCTAAACCCTTCTAAGATACTCAACTATACCCTAAGGGTACTGGGGTAATAAACCAGGCCAAATGGATCATGAAACGGGGGTCTCGATATCAATCTGGTAGACCCGTTCTGGACGCCCGGGACAAGTGTCGACTCTTGTTCACGGGTGTTCTGTTAAAGACCAAAATATAACACATAGGGTAGCTCCCTGCTTAGGGCATGATAGGAGGAGAGAGAAGCTCTGCGGATGGAGGCGCTCGAGGGGGTTCTCCGCGTGGAGACCGCTCCAAGGAGGCCAAGCTGGAGGTTACCAGTGGGCCAGGCGTTGCTTCCTCACCACTTGGCCCTCCCCCACCGCACGGAGCAACATCCTCCAGGCATCCCCCTCCCAAGACAGACGGAGAGGAAGATCACGTTCAAGAGGGAGGCGTCCGATCCCAATCTCTTCCAAACCTGTGACTTGGAACTCCCTTTTCAAGGCCCCATCTGGATCTCAAGATCCAGGCCTCCACTTTGTTCCTCTGGAAACTAATAATGGAGTCAAGATCGCGGTTTATGAGAAGGCTGACTCTGAGGATCTCTTAGCAACATGGTCCACTGCTTTGGTAGGGTACGTAGTAGGCCTGCACTTATCATTCAGCCCTCTCCATTCATTCATTAAGTCCCGATGGGGAACAAATGCATTTGAACTCCATCTTCTACAGAATGGCTTTTTTGTTTGCAAATTTGATTCTAAAGAGGATTTATGCCGGGCTCTTGAGGGGTTCTGGACCATTAAAGGTCATCCTATGATACTTCGAAGATGGAGTCCTGACCTACGAATCGAACTGGATAGTCTCACGAGTATTCCCTTGTGGGTGGCCTTCCATGGACTCCCGCTTCACCTTTGGACCCGAGATTTTATTGCGAAGATCTCTTCCATCCTGGGCGAACCTTTGTATCTGGACAAGCTAACAGCTGAGCGTAAGAGACTAGCTTATGCGAGGGCATGCATCATGATCTCGTCGGGGAAGACCTGCCTGACTTCATTCATTATAAATATCTTGACGGCAGCGTCAAGAAGATTGAAGTAACCTATCAATGGAGGCCAAGACGTTGTTCAATGTGCTGTTCCTTTGGTCACGCAGATGGAGCCTATAAACCGGTCCTCCAGCTTAAACAAGCGCATGTTTAGGTCTTCAAACCAAAGGAACACTCAAACCCATCCTTTGATTGTGTGCTCACTAACAACTCTTTTGAGGTTCTGAAGTCGGAGGACTATGGTGCTCTGGAGGGTCTTGGTGTCGCAGCAACTCAGATCTCTGAGCCTCCCAAAGCCCAAGCTATTCAGAGGACTCAGAGGGCTGAGCTCGTGACTCAGCCCGATGCCAGCCAGGTTACCATATCCACGCAGGAGCCTTCTTTGGAAAGTACTCATAATACTCAACATACTAATGGTAGCAATAAACCAAGGGATTTGCATTATTCAAAAGCCAAGGAGCACAACCCTGTGGTAATGGCTGGCACACTCTCTGACAGAGTTTATTTACCTTCTCTTATTGAGGATTTGGTGCCATCTTTGGAGTTCGCCAACCTGAAAAGTAGCTGTCCTTCACATGATAACCAAGCTGCTGCCATCGGCCATGCTTTAGCCACACCCCCACCGTCCTCTACACTTCATGAGGCGCACTCAAAGGAAGTAGCCCTGCAACCTTTGAATTATGGAGTATCACTAATCCCCACTCCACATAGAGGGGCCGCCAACCTGCAAAGTAGCTGTCAATCTAAACCAAGGGATTCTCATTCTTCAAAATCCAAGGAGCACAACCCGGTGCATGTGTATGTGCAGGGCCATGGCCAAACTCGCCTGGTAGCTGCTGGCCCCTCGGACCCGCAACCTGTTCATGGCTTTGTTGCTGGAGGCGTCGCCTTGCCTGATGGCTTAGTGGAGGCCCCCGCATGTGGTTCTACTGCTTGCTCCAAAGCCTTCAATGATGCCTTGGTGGCGGCCCCCGCATTCGGTGTTGTACATGTCGCATGCGAGGATGGAGCTACAGTGTCACCTCCTGCCATAGCTGGTGGCCTTGGCGCACGTGGTGGTCCTACACGTGACCCAGCTGCAGACATTGCCCCACCGTCCTCCTCACTTCATGAGGCACACTCGAAGGAAGCACCAGCTCAGCATCATGAGGTGCACTCCAAGGACGCACCATCCCAACACCTTTTCAATTATGGCGCAGCACCAACCTCCACTTCACTTAGAGGGGACAAGTCTTCAGGACCACATGCTGGCAACATTATTGTGCAAGCACTATCTGCTCCACCCCACCCCTCTATCAACCAAGATAAGGGCCATCATTCATCCTTTAGAAATCTGCAGGCTGTGGACGAAATGGACAAAATGAAATCAAGACCCAAGAGTAAAGCAGCTGATGGGCGGGCTACAATGCCCAAACGCACATAATGTCAGATCCTTTTTTTCCATTGTTTTGTTTTGTTATGAAGATTCTTGTCTGGAATGTTAGAGGCCTCAACAAGAGGGAGAAATGTAGAGAGTTAAATAGATTGATCAGAATCAAAGTTTGTGCTTTGGTTATTTTAGTTGAAACAAAAATAAACTCTGCCAGTGCATACAATATTCGGATCCTAAGGATATTACCTGCTGTGGCAATAAGTTTTCCTGGACCAATAGAGGCGAAGGTCACCGTAAAATCATGGTCAGATTGGATAGATGTCTCATCAACACACACTGGACTGCTTCCTACCCAGACAGTTGGCTCGAGTACGGGAATGAATATTTTTCTGACCATACACTCATGCTTATTAACACAGATAAAAGTATGCCGAAGGGCAAGCTCCCCTTCAGGTTCTACAACATGTGGGTCTCCCATCCTGCATTTCTTGACGTTATTAAAGTAGCCTGGGAAACCTCGGACCGAGGGTCTCCTCCCCATGTACTTTGTATGAAGCTAAAGGCATGCAAGCTTGCTCTTAAGGATTGGAATAGAAACATCTTTGGTAATGTTCAGAATAAGGTGGCTGATTCTAAGAGGAACCTTCACCAAGCTCAGAATAATCTTCATGATTGCCCCCTTGATGATGCTCTTATTCACCAAGAAAAGGAGGCAAGAAAAAATTACTTGCATGCTTTAGAGGTAGAGGAAAACTTTCTCAGGCAGAAGTCAAGACATAATTGGCTGACATTGGGTAATTCAAATACTAAATTATTTTATGATTCCATGGCGGCTAGAAGAACAATTAACCAAATCAGGCACTTTAAAGATCAGAATGGTGAATCAATGACAGTAATCAGGTGAAGGGACACACTATAGACTTCTATTTTCAACTGCTGAATCAACCGCATATGTAGGAAGTCCTTGACATAAACCCTGCATTGCACCTCTCTGAAGATGACAAGCGATTTCTTAATGTTGATTTCACTGCAGATGAGATTAGGAAGTTTGTTTTCCAATCTTTGAAAAATAAGAGCCCAGGCCCTGATGGCTTTCCAGCTGAATTCTACCAATCAACTTGGCAAATTATTGGTAATGATGTGATCAAAACTTGCCTTCACTTTTTTAAAATGGGGCAACTTTACAAACAGTTCAATAACACCTTTATTGCACTAATTCCTAAAGTGGTGGGGGCTAATAATCTGGATAACTTCAGACCAATTTTATTATGCAATTTTATCTACAAAGTGATTTCAAAGCTTATGGCTAATATAATTGAGAAGGTAATATCAAAGATCATTAGTCCTCAGCAGACTGCATTCATTAAAGGCAGAAGCATTACCCACAACATCCTTCTTGCTAATGATCTGACCAAAGACTTGCATTCCGAGGACAAGGGAAGGATAATTTGCCTTAAAGCTGACTTGAGGAAGGCTTTTGACTCTGTTGACAGGCGCTTTATTTACCACATGCTCATGAGAATTGAGTTTCCTACCAAGTGAATCCAGTGGATTCGAAGTTGTATTGATTCTTGTATGTTCTCTATTCTCTTCAATGGTTCTCCTGCAGGTTACTTTAACACCTCTAATGGAATCAGGCAAGGAGATCTAATGTCCCCTTACATTTTTACAATTGCAATGGAAGGTCTCACTTGTCTACTAAAGGATGCAGTGAGCCAAGGTCACATCAAGGTTACTAATTATGCTGAAGTCCATGTTTCTCATATTACTTTTACAGATGACTTAATTATTTTTTCTTAAAAATGACATTGATTTAGTTCAATACCTTGCAAACATTCTTGAAAATTTTTGTAAATGATCTGGGCTGAAGCAGAATCACTCAAAAAGCAAGGCATACATTGGTGTAATGGTTCAAGACAAAATTGCAATTACAAATGCTTTGAGCGTGGATGAAGGTAATCTGCCTGTTCCTTATTTAGGTCTACCTTTTATACACTGCATGGATATTTTGCATAAGGACACTTTGTGGATAAAATGGGTTCATGGTAAATACATCTCAAAATGTAACTTTTGGCATATCAAGCCTATGTCTTATCACTCTACAGCTTGGAAAGGAATTCTTAACATGAGAGCATGGCTAATCAAACAAATCAAATTCTCTATATCCACTGGTAGTTCTCTGAGCATGTGGTATGACCCTTGGGTTAATGGGAAGAGCATTTTCCAGATTTATGGAGATAACATCAGGCAAGATCTGGGAGCAAACATGAACAACACTGTTTCTGATTTCATTTGTAATGGTAATTGGAATCTTCCAACTCCAATCTCTCCTGACATGTTTGAACTTTGGCCAATTATTTCTGCTATTTCTCTGGTTAATGATCTTACTAACCAATTGATATGGATTCATGACAAAGAAACATTTTCCTGTACTTCTGCATGGAATCATCTTAGACAAAGACATCAGATTTGGCATCTGGAGAGGTGGGTTTGGGATAGACCTATATGCTCAAAGCATTCATTATGCTGTTGGCAGGCACTTCACTACAAACTGCCAACTTTGCATATGCTTCAGAAAAAAGGATATTCCCTTGCAAATATGTGTGTTCTTTGTAATGGGGCTGAAGAGAGCATGGACCACCTATTCTTCTCCTACAGTTACTCCAAAAAGATTTGGATTGATTTTTTAGAGAGATTTGGCATCCACGGAAATTCAAGAAACTCACTTTTATATGAGCTTCAATCACATCCGGCCAACTTCCCCACCAAAGGTATCCTCACTAAGCTGATTAAGCTATTATTCCGATGCACGATCTAGTGGATTTGGAGGGAGAGATGTATTCGGATTTTCGAGAATAAGGAAAAAGTTATGGAAGCCTTTTAATTGAAATACAGTATGAAGTCAGATGCTGCTTGGAAAATAAACTAAAGTTTGATCAGCTCACCTTCAGGGAGAGACAGCTCTTAAAACGTTATAACTTCAGCCTCCCTTAAGTCCGGTAAAGTGGTTTTTAATATGCACACCCTTTGCTTGATTTATTCCAGGTTCACTAACATCACTTGAGTGACAAGGAGGACCAAATATGGATGGAATGATACCTTTGCTCTAGCTATACCTCTTGCTATTACCTTTTCTTTAGTTTCTTTCCTCACTACGCATTGTGTGGTCATGGACTTCTCAGGAGCAATCAGTCTAGGCTTGTCTAGACATTGCTTACCCACTGTACGCTCAGTTATACCTTTATAGATTTTACCATTTTACCGATCAAAAAAAAATATAACACATAGGAGAAATGTGTCTGTGCATATGAAGGGGTCGGTGCATGTTTGTAATACACCAAAGACCAGGTCAGTGCAATGAAAGGGTCGGTGCATATAAGCCCAAAGTCTGTGCACATTCATGAAACAACAAAAGATATGGTCGGTGCATTTAAGGCCAGAGTCTGTGCACATTCATGAAACAACAAAAGATAGGGTCCGTGCATATATGATCAGAGTCTGTGCACATTCTTGAAACAATAAGATGGGTCGGTGCACATTGTGTAAAACACAAAAACAAAGTTAGTGCACAATTGGACAAGTTCAGTGCGCATGTATAAAACACCAAGATGGGTCTGTGCACATTGTGTAAAACACAAAAACAAAGTCGGTGCACAATTATGAAACTCGGTGCAAGTTCAAAAAATGATAAAGAAGGTCGGTGCAAAATCTAAATGCGGTCAGTGCACACAAGTGTAACACATGGATAGGGTCGGTGCATATTGGGTTCAACATAGACAATGAGGTTGGTGCACTTTTCGTAGAAGCTATGATAGGGTCGGTGCAACCATGAAAGAAAGCAAACACGGTCATGAAAGAAAGCAAACACGGTCGGTGCACACTTGGAAGAAAACAAGGGACAGGTCGGTGTAAACATGAAAGACATCAAAGAGTGTCGACACTGAGTGTCGACACTTATTGCCACTTACCCAGAAAACTCACCAAAAGAAGATCTTTTGTAAATTAGGCCTTGCCAATGGACGAACTATGAACATGAGTGGATTTTCAACCTATTTTGTGTCATGGATTACAAGGTACTTGTTCATTCAATCCATTGACTCCAGAAGTATATTCACCATATTTTTTTTTTGATCGGTAAGCTTGTAAATATTATAGAAAAGTAAAAAAGTGTACAGTGGGTGAGCAAAGTCTAGACAAACCTAGACTGATTGCTCTATAGAAATCAGCCGTGCCACAACAGGCGTGGTCTACAGTGGAGAAGGTACATAAAAGTACTAGAACTAGGGCAGAGCTAGCATCCAATCAAATTGTACAATGTAGGATCCCCCGTGAGATGAAAGGCAGTTATCCAGAGTTAAGGTATGCTGAAGTTATATCGTTTGAATATCTGTTTTTCCCTGGAAGTAAGTCTATCATCCTTGAGTGCATTTTCCAAACAGCATCTGGTTTCATAGAGAATTTCAATTAGTAGCTTTGCATACCCCATTTCCTTATTTTCAAAAATGCGAAGGCATCTCTCTCTCCAAATCCACCAGATAGTACATCGAAATAATAATTTGATAAGCTTGGTAAGGTAACCTTTGTTAGGGAAATTGGCCTCAAGAGATTGCAGCTCACTTGAAATTGTATTCTTTGGCTCTCTGCGAATATCAAATCTTTGTAGGATTTCATTCCATAGTGCTTTGGAGTATGTGCATGAGAAGAATAGGTGGTCATTACTAGAGGCCTCTTTACAAAGCATACACATATTTGCAAGCGGAAATCCTTTTTTTTTAATAATATCCAGAGTTGGTAATCTGCGGTGAAGTGCTTGCCAGTAACATAATGAATGTTTGTGACATAGTGGCCTGCCCCAAACCCAGCTCTCCTGGTGCCATACTGGGTGTTTTTGCCTTATTTGATTCCATGCTGAAGTACAAGAAAAATTACCATTGTCATGAATCCAAGTCAATGTATCGGTGGGGTTATTAGCCAGAGGAATAGCTGATATAACTGGCCAAAGCTGAAACATGTCAATGGAAGTTGGAGTTGGGAGATTCCAAGTTCCATTACAAATGAAGTCAGAAATAGTACTATTCACATTGCCTCCCAGATCTTGCCTGATCCGATCTCCATAAAGCTCGAATATACTTTTATTATTTACCCATGGATCATACCACATGCTAAGTGAACTTTCAATGGAGATAGAAAATTGGATGTGTTTGAGTAACCATGTTCTCATTTGAAGTATACCTTTCCAAGCTGCAGAATGGTAGGACTTTGCTTGAATGTGCCAGAAGTTACATTTGGATAGATATTTACTATGTATCCATTGTATCCACAGACTATCCTTTTTATGTAATATGTCCCAACACTGCTTCACCAATATAGCTTTGTTCCAATCAGCTAGTCTTCGTAAATTTAACCCCCCTTCTTGTTTTGGTCTACATATAATATCCCAATTTATCATGTGAAATGCCTTATTTGCCCCTGTACCTTGCCAGAAGAAGCTAGCAAGCAGTTTTTCAATCTCTTGGATTAATCCTGCAGGTAGAAGGAAGGCCGCAGACCAATAGATGGAGTAGGTGGATAAGATGGATCTAATCAATTCCAACCGCCCACTCTTAGAAAGGAGTTTCATTCTCCAAGAGCTAATTCTGCTTTTGATTTTCTCAATAATAGGTTGGCAATGTACCTTTTTTAAACCGGTGGAGATAAGAGGCAAGCCTAAGTATGGAATAGGAAGATTCCCTTCTTCCACCCGCAGTGCTGTTGTGATTGCTATTTTGTCTTTGATCTTGGCACCAATGTACACTCTGCTTTTGGAATGATTGAGCTTAAGACCTGACCATTTGCCAAACGTGTGTAGGATGTTTGCAAGGTAATGAACTGAGTGAATGTCATTTTGTATAAAGATAATAAGATCATCAGCAAAGGTAATGTGAGAAACATGTGTTTCAGTGGTCTTTGGAACTTTGAGATGACCTTGGTGTACACCTTCCTCCAACATACACGTGAGTCCTTCCATGGCAATGGTAAACAAATAAGGGGACAGAGGGTCTCCTTGTCTGATGCCATTTGAGCTTTTAAAATAGCCTACAGGTGAACCATTAAATAGGATGGAGAACATACAGCTCTCAGTGCAGCTTTTAATCTATTGAATCCAGTTTGGTGGAAATCCAATTTTCATAAGCATATGATATATAAAGCGCCTATCAACAGCGTCAAACGCCTTCCGCAGATCCGCTTTAAGGACAATAATATTTCCTTTGCCTTTGGAATGTAGATCTTTGGTCAGATCATTAGCTAGGAGAATGTTGTGGGTTATACTTCTGCCTTTTATGAATGCAGTCTGCTGGTGACTGATGATCTTGTTAATCACCTTCTGAATTCTATTAGCCATGAGCTTTGAAATAACTTTGTAGATGAAATTGCATAGAGCAATGGGCCTGAAATTCTCCAGGTTATCCGCCCCCACCACTTTTGGTACGAGAGCAAGAAATGTGTTATTGAACTGTTTGTAGAGATGGCCCGTTCTGAAAAAGTGAAGGCAAGTGTTGATCACATCCGGCCCAATTATTTGCCAAGCTGATTGATAAAATTCCGCTGGAAATCCATCTGGACCAGGACTTTTATTTTTTGGTGATTGAAAGATGACTTTCTTAATTTCTTCCGGGGTGAATTCAGCATTGAGAATTACCCTATCTTCTTCAGAGAGTAGAAGAGAAGGGTTGATATCGCTAACTTCCTGCAAAGAAGATTGGTTAAGTAACTGATAGTAGTAATCAATGGTGTGTTCTTTTACCTGATTACTGTCATTAATAGTGTTTCCATGGTGATCTTTGAAATGTCTGATATGGTTTATGGTTCTTCTGGCAGCCATGCTAGCATAAAAGAATTTTGTATTGGAATCGCCCAACGTCAGCCAGTTTTCTCTTGATTTCTACCTTATAAAATTTTCCTCGACTGCTAGAGCATGCAGATAATCTTTTCTTGCCTCGTTCTCCTGTTGGATGCAGTCATTATCAAAGGGGCTAGCACGGAGATTAGTCTGAGCTTGTTGAAGGTTCCTCCTAGAAGTGGCCACTATATTCTGGATGTTGCCAAATGAGTTCCTGTTCCAGTCCTTAAGAGCAAGTTTGCAAGCCTTAAGCTTCATACAAAGCACATGTGGAGGAGACCCTACAAACGGTATATCTTAGGCAGAGGTAACGACTTTAAGAAATTCTGGATGAGAGGCCCACATGTTGTAGAACCGGAAAGGGAGCTTGCTTTTCAAAATTTCTTTATCTGTATTGATAAACATGGGTGTATGGTCAGAAAAATATTCATTCCCGTACTCGGCCCAACTATCCGGGTAAGCAGTAGTCCAAAGAGAGTTGATAAGACTTCTATCTAAGCGTGCCATGATTTTGCGTTGAGCATCTCCCCTGTTGGTCCAGGAGAACTTGTTGCCACAGCAGACAATGTCCTCAAGTTCTGATTGTTGAATGCACAGGTTGAACTCCTCCAACATGGATTCCGTTACCATTCGTCCACCCTTTTTCTCATGGGGGTATCTAATTGTGTTGAAATCACTAGCTATCATCCAAGGAGAGTGAGAGTTGTTGGAAAGACAAATAATATCATTCCATAAGCTTATCCTTTCAGTCGCACAGTTGGATGCATATACACCAGTAATTGAGAATTCCAGAAGATTTAACTTATTCTTACATTTCAAATGAAGGAATTGACTGCTTCCCGCAGCCAACTGGGCATCAATGATATTGTGATTCCAAAGAATCCAGACTCTCCCTTTGCCACCGTATTGGTCATTAGTAACAACTTCAGCTTCAGGCCAAATTAAGTTTTTGAAAAGATATCTTAGTTTCAACTAGGATAGCCAAAGCACAGTCTTTGCTTCTGATCATCGTATTAAGCTCTCTACATTTCTCCCTCTTATTGAGGCCTCTGACATTCCAGCTAATAATCTTCATGTAAAAATCCTAGAAGAAAGGGGAGTAGAGTCAGGTGCATTTGTGGAGTGTAGCCCGACCATCAGCATCTCTGCTCTTCATTCTTGACTTTTTCCTGTCCATCTCATCCACAACTTGCAAGCTTTTAAAAGATGAATGATGTGGCTTGGTTTGGATGATAGTGGTGCGATGAGTAGCAGGATGAGCTTGCACACTGTGAATGCTAGCATGTGATCCCAGATGTAAATCTGCTTTAAGTTTAGGAGGTACTGGTGCGACCTGAGGGTCGTCCTCCTCATGCTTGGCAGGGGACGCATCAAATAACTACCAACGTAGAAAATAATTGCACGAAATATATGCTATCAAGAAATTAATTCTCTCAAGCTTGCCATTCTCACAAGATCAACAAAAACTATATATATGTATATAGGCAAACCACAATCACACAGATGCGAGATAGATTTTTTAGGTGGTTCGGGACCGCGACGGGCTCCCTACGTCCACCCCTCACAAAATTAGTGAGGATCCACTCGCTTCAATGAAGCGCATGGAGCTTTCGCTCCAAGAAACACGGAGACGACGTCTCCTACCCTTCTACCACGGATCAACAGTCACACACACTTGCCGCAACACCCACAGCCCAAGAGTACCACAATCGTTCGCAGACGGTCAACAGACTTACAGAGTTGAAATTCGGAAAGACAATATGTGTTCAATACAAGCATAGAAACCTGAAGCTAATGACTTCGATACACAACCAAGATGCAGAACAAAGTTTCCATAGAAAGAAAGGGCTATAGAATTTCTTCTCTAAGCCTCGGGTCGGAGGGTAGTCGGATGTCGACGATGAGAACGTCCTCGCGTTCCCCTTCTCGTTCCGCTCCTCTTTTTCTTCAATCACGAACTCCAGAAACGATCGGAAGTAGATGAAAACCCGGAAGTCTTTGCTCAGCTCCTCTCCTTCTCCCTTTCTTCTCTTGCAAGAAAGAAAAAATGTTAGAGCTCGTGTGTTTCGTGTCTCATTCTTCGAAGTCAACATCATGTATTTATCTAGCAGCATACAATGTTCAAAAGACCACAAAGCCTTTGTAAAACCCTAGCTAAACCCTTCTAAGATACTCAACTATACCCTAAGGGTACTGGGGTAATAAACCAGGCCAAATGGATCATGAAACGGGGGTCTCAATATCAATCTGATAGACCCGTTCTGGACACCTGGGACAAGTGTCGACTCTTGGAGTCGACTCTTGTTCACGGGTGTTCTGTTAAAGACCAAAATATAACACACAAGAGAAATGTGTCTGTGCATATGAAGGGGTCGGTGCATGTTTGTAATACACCAATGACCAGGTCAGTGCAATGAAAGGGTCGCTGCATATAAGCCCAAAGTCTGTGCACATTCATGAAACAAAAGATAGGGTCGGTGCATATAAGGCCAGAGTCTGTGCACATTCATGAAACAACAAAAGATAGGGTCCGTGCATATATAGTCTGTGCACATTCTTGAAATAATAAGATGGGTCGGTGCACATTGTGTAAAACAAAAAAACAAAGTTAGTGCACAATTGGACAAGTTCAGTGCACATGTATAAAACACCAAGATGGGTCTGTGCACATTATGTAAAACACAAAAACAAAGTCGGTGCACAATTATGAAACTCGGTGCAAGTTCAAAAAATGATAATGAAGGTCGGTGCATATATGATCAGAGTCTGTGCACATTCCTGAAACAATAAGATGGGTCGGTGCACATTGTGTAAAACACAAAAACAAAGTCAGTGCACAATTGGACAAGTTCAGTGCACATGTATAAAACACCAAGATGAGTCTGTGCACATTGTGTAAAACACAAAAACAATGTTGATGCACAATTATGAAACTCGGTGCAAGTTTGAAAAATGATAAAGAAGGTCGGTGCAAAATCCAGATGCGGCTGGTGCACACAAGTGTAACACATGGATAGGGCCGGTGCATATTGGGTTCAACACAGACAATGAGGTCGGTGCACTTTTTGTAGAAGCTATGATAGGGTCGGTGCAACCATGAAAGAAAGCACATAGGGTCGGTGCACACTTAGAATAAAACAAGGGACAGGTTGGTACAAACATGAAAGACACCAAAGAGTGTCGATACTGAGTGTCGACACTTATTGCCACTTACTCAGAAAACTCACCAAAAGAAGATCTTCTGTAAATTAGGCCTTACCAATAGATGAACTATGAACATGAGTGGAATTTTTCAAACTATTTTGTGTCGTGGATGACAAGGTACTTGTTCATTCAATCCATTGACTCTAGAAGTATATTCACCATAATTTTTAATCCTGCAAAGCAAGGTTATCATGTCTTGCATTAGATCCTTGATCATCATTCAATCTTCACTAGATATTTTGCAAACCACATCCACACAAGCATGCACACAAGTTTTGTCAATATTAAAACTAAATCATCAAGCTCACCAAGGGTCCAACAATCTCCCCCTTTTTGATGATGACAAAACATGAGTTGTGAGCCCATAATTTGATAACAAGTCCAAAAATATGTTTGTGCATGGTTCAAAATAGTCTGAGTGAATGTTAATGAAAATGCACTTGGAGATGATATAAACAATGCTGAAGCTGTGCAAATGAACATTTATGAAAATCTGAAAATTTGAAAACCTATGTATGCACACTATATCACTATATTCTCCCCCTTTTTGTCATCACCAAAAACTAGTTGACAATGGGGTTGTTAAATTTGCTATGAATATGTATGATCGGATTTATGAAGTTATTCATGCAAGCAATCAAACAAGCAGGTATGAGTGTCAAGCAAGCATGTACCATATGTATAACTCCCCCTTAATGGGGTAAACGGATAAAGAGTGAACAGTTGATTCAGAATCAAATTGTGTCCCATGAAACATAATCTAAAAAGGTAGTGCATTCATATGCTCGAGATACTACATACCATGATAAGAACAAATTCAAGGTACACATTCATCACAAAAATACCCAATAGAAATTTATGTAAATGAGCAATGAACTTTAAACTTATATGGATATGAGCAGAATTTCTAGAAAACACTAGAGGGTTATGTCCTTCCTATAATTTCATCTTGATCCTCGACTATTGGTAGTTTCGCACAACCCCTTTTTGTTTATTTTTCTTTTACTATATTTCACCGTCCGGCGTGAGTCACCTCATGTGTCTCAATGGGGTTTCCCGACTACTAGAATCCATCGCACAATGTGAATTTTTGTTTCACGACGCGAGTTTCCTCATTTATTTCAGTGGGGATTCCCGGCTATTAGGTTTGACATTCCACTTATTGAAGCTTGCGGGGTAGACAACTTTTTCCTCACGATTCTCTTAATTTTCATGTAGAAATTTGTTTACGATGAAGTGTTAAAAAGAATTTCTAAAATCCTTATCAATCAAAGTCATATGCATCATTGTTGAACAAAGTATATGGGTAATTGCTTTGTATGTAGAAAATGAATTTGCCTAGACATAGTTTTGACTCCCCCTAAATGTATGCACAGTTGGAAATAAATCCTCCTCCTTTGTATATGACACGAGTCACAAAAGATTAAAATCACTGCATGATTGTTTAACAAGGAGGTGAGGTCTTAAGAATGATTTTCTAAAATATATAACATGCAATCAAGCAAGGATTTGTTTGATATGTCCATGCAATGTGATTTTCGGTACATCGCGGAGAACTTAGGTCCGAAGATCACCTCACGCGTAGGGCATCCGACTAGACATAATCTAACCTTCCACAAACACCATTTTATATATCGGAGAATCATGACATTTAGGCACGTAAGTATGTATAGTATGTACAAGCAGATGCAAGTAAATGTAAAGATGATGAAGAAATATTTTCTATTCACAAGTGTGCAAAAATATATGCAATCTTAACCATAAAGTTGAATATATGCAATCCTGAAATGTTATTTGCAAACTAAGCAAAAGAGTGTATGAAATCCTAATGTGCACAATTACTCATTCAAATAGCAAATTCTAAGTTCTCTTCTTATTTTAAAATTTTTAGGAGTTAAGGGTTTTGTAAAAATATCTACAAGTTGATTTTCCGTATTTACATGTATAAGCTCAAAATGACCCTTACGCACATGATCTCGCAAGAAGTGGTGTATAATCTCTATATGCTTTGTGCGAGAATGCAAAACATGATTTTTAAAAATATTAATGGCAGAGTTGTTATCACAAAGAATGGGTGTGTTATTTAAAACAATACCAAAATCAACTAACTGTTGTTGGATCCATAGCACTTGGGCCGCACAACTACCAGCAGCCATGTATTCGGCTTCGGCAGTTGACAATGTCACTGTGTTTTGTTTCCTAGAGGCCCATGAAACCATGCAACCTCTAAGAAACTGACAATCCCCGCTCGTGCTCTTACGATCTACTAAACACCCAGCATAATCCGAATCTGTATAAGCTACTAAATCAAAACTGCAACTACGAGGAAACCAAAGACCAAGATCCGTGGTGCCTTTCAAATATCTAAAAATTCTTTTGACCGCTAACTTGTGTGATTCTCTCGGATCGGATTGAAATCGTGCACACAGGCAAACACTAAACATTACATTAGGCATGCTAGCAGTCAAATATAACAAACAACCAATCATCTCTCTAAAAAGTTTCTGATGGACAGACTTATCTTTATCATTCTTGTTCAATTTCACAATTGTTGACATCGGCGTCTTGTGTGGCTTTGCATTATCGAACTTGAATTTCTTGATGAGCTCCTTTGTGTACTTCCTTTGATTTATAAATATTCCATCCTTTAGCTGCTTTACCTGCAAACCCAAAAAGAAAGTTAACTCTCCCATCAAACTCATTTCAAACTCCCCCCCCCTGCATCAATTTGACAAATTCATCATTCAAGGAATCAGAAGTGACTCCAAAGATAATGTCATCAACGTAAACCTGGACAATAAGCATGTGTTCACTGTTGCTCTTAATAAAAAGAGTTTGATTGATATTACCTCTTTTGAAGCTATTTTCCGAAAGGAATGTACTTAACATTTCATACCAAGCACCGCTTGCTTCAGATCATACAACGCTTTGTCAAGTTTGTACACATGGTCCGG
This sequence comes from Amorphophallus konjac, assembly GCA_022559845.1. Taxonomy (NCBI): domain Eukaryota; kingdom Viridiplantae; phylum Streptophyta; class Magnoliopsida; order Alismatales; family Araceae; genus Amorphophallus; species Amorphophallus konjac. The sequence continues at coordinate 62,237 of JAHNEJ010000878.1, forward strand.
GTGCTTCTCATCTTCAAATCCCGGTGGCTGCTCAACATAGACGTCTTCTTTCACTACACCATTCAAAAATATACTTTTAACATCCATTTGAAAGAGTTTTATATTTATAGAGCATGTAAAGGCTAATAATATTCTAACGGCCTCAAGCCTGGCCACGGGTACAAATGATTCATCAAAGTCAATTCCTAATTCTTGACTTTGGACTACAAGTCGGGCTTTATTCCTAATCATCACCCCTTGATCACTAAGTTTGTTTCTAAAAACCCACTTAGTTCCTATCACCGGGTGGTTCTTAGGTCTAGGCACGAGAAACCACACCTCATTCCTTCGAAATTGGTGTAATTTCTCCTGCATAGCCAAGATCCAGAAATTATCATTTAATGTCTCATTTACAGATTTGGGCTCAATATCGGAAAGAAGTGCAAGATTATCAAATTCTTCAGCTTCCCTGATTGAAGCCCTTGTTCTCATGCCTTGTTCCACGTCTCCTATGACATTGTCTTGTGAAACGTCTATTGTTCGGGGAGCTCTTCATTTTGGGTTGGAGCTTCATCATTTTTGTTGCTCGACTCCGCTTGATCCACGTCTTGAATTTTCTTGTCTCTCTTTTCTTCTCCATCTTCATGCCCTATATCAATAAAGTGGTTATCTTTGTCAGATAGTCTTAAAGTGTATTCATCAATGATCACATGAGGGCTTTCCTCTACCACAAGAGTGCGTAGGTTATATACTCGATATGCTCTAGATGATGATGAATAACCAATGAAAATACCTCTATTATCACTCTTTGTAAAAAATTTCTCTAAATTTTCTTTAGAATTATTCAAAAAGAAACATGGAGAACCAAAAGGTTTAAAATATGTAATATTCGGCTTCTTACCTTTGTAGAGCTCATATGGAGTTTTCTTGAGAATGGGTCTTACCATGGCTCGGTTGATGATATGGCAGGCCGTGCTCACCGTCTTGGCCCAAAAATAACTTGGTAGACCATTTTCAGCAAACATGGTTCTCGCCATCTCCACGAGCGTCATGTTCTTTCTTTCCACGACTCCGTTTTGTTGTGGGGTTCTTGGTGCTGAGAAGTTGTGTGAAAACCCTTGTTTCCTGCAACAATCATCAAAGTCATGGTTGTCAAATCCTCTCCCATGATCACTCCGAATAGCTTTAATTTGATGCCCCTTATCAGTTTGTAAATTCCTGCAAAGATCTTCGAACTCCTGCAAAGCATCATTTTTATGAGTTTAAATAATACCCAAGTGAACCTTGAGTAATCATCTACAATATTTTTTTTTTGATCGGTAAAATGGTAAAGTCTATATAGGTATAACTGAGTGTACAAAGGGTGAGCAATGTCTAGACAAGCCTAGACTGATTGCTCCTTAGAAGTCCATGACCACACAATGCGTGGACTATATATGGTGAGGAAATAAACTAAAGAAAAGGTAATAGCAAGAGCTAGAGCATAGGTGTCATTCCATCCATATTTGGTCCTCCATGTCACTCAAGTGATGTAAGTGAACCTGGAATAAATCAAGCAAATGGTGTGCATATAAAAAACCCTTGACCAAACTTAAGGGAGGCTAAAGTTATAACGTTTTAAGAGCTGTCTTTCCCTGAAGGTGAGCTGATCAAACTTTAGTTTATTTTTCAAGTAGCATCTGACTTCATACTGTATTTCAATTAAAATGTTTCCATAACCTTTTTTCCTATTCTCGAAAATCCGAATGCATCTCTCCCTCTAAATCCACCAGATCATGCACCAGAGTAATAGCTTAATCAGCTTAGTGAGGGTACCTTTGATGGGGAAGTTGGCCCGAAGTGATTGAAGCTCATATAAAAGTGAGTTTCTTGGATTTCTGTGGACGTCAAATCTCTCTAAAAAATCACTCCAAATCTCTGTGGAGTAACTGCAGGAGAAGAATAGGTGGTCCACGCTCTCTTCAGCCTCGTTACAAAGGACACACTTATTTGCAAGAGAATATCCTTTTTTCTGAAGCATATCCAAAGTGGGTAGTTTGTAGTGAAGTGCCTGCCAACAACATAATGAATGTTTTGGGCATATAGGTCTGTCCCAAACCCAACTCTCCGGATGCCAAATCTGATATCTTTGTCTGAGATGATTTCACACAGAAGTATAGGAAAAAGTTTCTGTCATGAATCCATATCAATTGGTCAGTAAGATCATTAACCAGAGGAATAGCAGAAATAATTGGCCAAAGTTCAAACATGTCATGAGAGATTGGAGTTGGAAGAGTCCAAGTACCATTACAAATGAAATCAGAAACAGTGCTAGTCATGGTTGCTCCCAGATCTTGCCTGATTCGATCTCCATAAATTTGGAAAATGCTCTTCCCATTAACTCAAGGGTCATACCACATGCTCATAGAACTACCATTCGGTAGAGAGAATTTGATTTGTTTGATTAGCCATGCTCTCATGTTAAGAATTCCTTTCCAAGCGTAGAGTGATAGGACATAGCCTTAATGTGCCAAAAGTTACATTTGGAGATGTATTTACCATGAACCCATTTTATCCACAAAGTGTCCTTCTTATGCAAAATATCCCAGCAGTGTTTCACCAAACAAGCTCTATTCCAACCAGCCAACATTCTCAAATTTAAACCACCTTCATTCTTCGGTCTGCAGATAGTGTCCCATTTGATCATATGAGGAGCTTTTTTATCACTTGTCCCTTGCCAAAAGAAATTAGCCAGTAGTTTTTCAATCTCCTGAATTAATCTTGAAGGTAGAAGAAATGTCGTAGATGGAATAGGTGGACAAGATAGATCTAATCAATTCCAACCGCCCACTCTTAGATAGAAGTTTCATTCTCCAAGAGCTAATTCTATTTTTGATTTTTTCAATGATTGGTTGGCAATGATTCTTTTTCATACCAGTGGAGATCAGAGGTAGACCTAAATAAGGAACATGCAGATTACCTTCATCCACCCTCAAAGCATTTGTAATTGCAGTTTTGTCTTGAACCATTGCACCAATGTATGCCTTACTTTTTGAGTGGTTCAGCTTCAATCCAGACCATTTACCAAAATTTTCAAGAATGTTTGCAAGGTATTGAATTGAATCAATGTCATTTTTAAGAAAAATAATTAAGTCATCTGCAAAAGTAATATGAGAAACATGGACTTCATCTACAACAAACCCATAAACTTTCCCCCCATGATTGTGTGTCCTAGTGGGACCAAATAAATCCAGATGGAGGAGTTCAAGGGGTCTAGTGGTGGTGACAATATTTTTAGATTTAAAAGACACCCTGATTTGTTTTCCCATAGCACAAGCATCACAAATTTTATTTACATGAAAATTCAACTTTGGTAAACCTCTAACCAAATCTTTTCTATACAGTTTAGAAAGAATACTAAAGCTAGCATGATCAAGTCGCCGATGCCACAACCATGCATCATCCGACTTATTAGCAACTAAACAAAGATTGTCATTATGAGAACTTTCAAAGTCAACAGAATGGATATTTCCATCTCTAAGACCAAAAAATGTTATTTCGTGAGAAACTTTATCTACAATGGATCAGTGTGTGTTTTCAAAAACGATTTTGTGACCTTTGTCACAAAGTTGACTAATGCTAAGCAAATTATGATTCAAACTATCTACAAGTAAGACTTCTTCGATGGATTGGTTCGAATCCTTACCTATTTGTCCAATTCCCACAATTTTACCTTTGTCGTTCCTGCCAAAGGTGACCAATCCGCCATCCTTTTCCTTCAGGTCTGAGAAGAGTTCCTTATTGCCTGTCATATGTCTGGAGTATCCACTGTCCAGATACCATTTGTTCCACTTGACTCTTAAACAGACCTGCACAAGCAAATCAAATCTCAAGTTGATTTAGGTACCCAAGCAAGCTTGGGTCCCGAAGTGTTAGTCCTACCATGAGAGAAATGCATTGTATTTTTCTTTTCGAAATATTCATCATCGGCCCTCATGAGATCACACACATACATCGAGTGGCCGAACATTCCACAATAGAAGCAAGTAAGATTTGGCTTTCTAAACCGACCCCTATGCATGTATGATCTATTAACATAAGAATTCATGCATGAGTCAACATGATTATAGCCATATGAATCAATTGATTTTTGAAATCTGTTTTTCACAAATGAATTTTTCTTGGTGGGAGAGTGTCCCACACCTCTCCTCTCATTCCTAGCATTTTCATTGCTAGATTCACCACTTTCAAACATTTTCTCTTTTCCTTTCAACTCTTTTTGAACAACATCTTTCAGGTTCTTTAGTTCATTTTGCATGGTATTGAAGTTGGTTTGAATATCCTTCTTAGATTTTTCACATTCACTCAACCTAGCTTTAAGCTCATCCAACTCCATAACCAATTGAGCATTCTCATTTTTCAGTTTCTCAACATTTCATACGCATGTTGTTTTTCTACTTCTAGACACTCTAGTTCATCCACATACAAGGTTAGCTTAGATTCAAAATTTTCTTTTTCATCCTTGAATTTCTAAATTTGCATTTCATAAAAGCAACACCTATCACACGGATAAGAGCTAATCAAATCGCAAAATTTCATTTTTAGATTTTTAACATCTGATTTAGACCTCTTATATTTCTGATATAAGTCTGCATAAGCTTCATGCCATTGTTCAACAGTAAAATTTTCAGAGTCGGAGTTTACCTCAGAGTTATCCTCATCCGTCGGCTCAAGCAAAGATTCTGGACTAGCTCATCCAGTCCATTTTTCTCACCTTCGGATTTTGAGCTATCCGAATCCTCATCGCTCCATGTTGCCTTCATTGCTTTTCCTTTCTTTGGCTTGTTCTTGTTCAGCTTTTTCTGGAACTCGGGACATTGACCCCTCATATGGCCGGGCTTCTTACATTCATAGCAAATATTTTCTTCCTTTTTGCTCGACTGGGCTTTCTTGTTAAAATTTCTCCTCATGAATCTTCTAGGAAGATTTCCATTTCTTCTAGCTCTTCTAAAGTATTTTCTGACATTTCTTGTTACAAGAGCAATCAACTCTTCCTCATCACTGTCCATAGATGAATTTCCATCACTTTCCTCTGACAATCCTGGATAAGCATTTAGTGCAATCGATTTCATCTTCTTACTTTCCTCCTCAGCTGGGTTCATGATATTGATTTCATAAGTCATTAGCGACCCGATCAACTCATCCACCTTGAGTGTGGTGAGATCCTTTGAATCTTCTATGACGGTCGCCTTTGTGTGCCACAGAGGTGTGAGGGATTGCAGCACCTTTTTGACCAAGTCTTGATTTGAATATTCTTTACCCAAGGCCTTCAAGTTGTTTGTGATCTCGCTCAGCCTTGCATACATTTGAGATATATTCTCCTCGGGTTTCATTGCAAAAAGCTCATACTCCCAAACCAACATGTTTGCTTTAGTCTCCCGTACTTCTGAAGTACCTTCGTAGATCATCTTCAATTTATTCCACATTTCCTGCACAGATGAACACATAGAAATACGTATTCATTAGGGTGTATCGTGCACTTAATAATATTCATAGCTGTAAAGTTCGCACATGATTTCTTGATATGCACTTCTTCCCATCCATCCTCATTAGGAGGTAAAACGTAAGGACCTTTGTTATAGTCCTGTGCTCGCATGAACACGGTCATTCTATTTTTCCAATAGGGATAGTTAGTCCCATCAAAGAAGGGTGGTCTGTGAATCGAATGTCCCTCGGGGATCATTCCCTTGTTGGCCATAACACAAGATCTTTTCTCTACAACCGTGAGGTTGTCCTAAAATCAGAGACCCGCTCTGATACCAGATTGTTGTCCCTAGGTTCTCGTATGGACAAGAAGGGAGGTTGAATTGTCCCCGTCAAACGCAGTGGTAGTTTTTAAAATTTAACGCAGCGAGTTGAAATAACTACCAATGCAGAAAATAATTGCATAAAATATAAGCTATAAAGAAATTAATTCTCTCAAGCTTACTGTTCTCACACGATCAACAAGAACTATATATATGTATATAGGCAAACCACAATCACACAGATGCGAGATAGATTTTTTAGGTGGTTTGGGACCGCGACGGGCTCCCTACGTCCACCCCTCACCAAATCGGTGAGGATCCACTCTCTTCAATGAAGCGCACGGAGCTGTCGCTCTAAGAAACACGGAGACGACGTCTCCTACCCGATCCTACCATGGATCAACAGTCACACACACTTGCCGCAACACCCACGACATAAGAGTACCACAACCGTTCGCATACGGTCAACGGACTTACAGAGTTGAAATTTGGAAAGACAAGATGTGTTCAATACAAGCATAGAAACCTGAAGCAAATGACTTCGATACACACAACCAAGATGCAGAACAAAGTTTCCATAGAAAGAAAGGGCTATAGAATGTCTTCTCTAAGCCTCGGGTCGGAGGGTAGCCAGATGTCGACGATGAGAACGTCCTCGCATTCCCCTTCTCGTTCCGCTCCTCTTTTTCTTCAATCACGAACTCCAAAAATGATCGGAAGTAGATGAAAACCCAGAGTCTTTGCTCAGCTCCTCTCCTTCTCCCTTTCTTCTCCTGCAAGAAAGATAAAACGTTAGAGCTCGTGTGTTTCGTGTCCCATTCTTTGAAGTCCACATCATGTATTTATATAGCAGCATACAGGGTTCAAAAGACCACAAAGCCTTTTGCAAAACCCTAGCTAAACCCTTCTAAGATACTCAACTATACCCTAAGGGTACTGGGGTAATAAACCAGGCCAAATGGATCATGAAACGGGGGTCTCGATATCAATCTGGTAGACCCGTTCTGGACGCCCGGGACAAGTGTCGACTCTTGTTCACGGGTGTTCTGTTAAAGACCAAAATATAACACATAGGGTAGCTCCCTGCTTAGGGCATGATAGGAGGAGAGAGAAGCTCTGCGGATGGAGGCGCTCGAGGGGGTTCTCCGCGTGGAGACCGCTCCAAGGAGGCCAAGCTGGAGGTTACCAGTGGGCCAGGCGTTGCTTCCTCACCACTTGGCCCTCCCCCACCGCACGGAGCAACATCCTCCAGGCATCCCCCTCCCAAGACAGACGGAGAGGAAGATCACGTTCAAGAGGGAGGCGTCCGATCCCAATCTCTTCCAAACCTGTGACTTGGAACTCCCTTTTCAAGGCCCCATCTGGATCTCAAGATCCAGGCCTCCACTTTGTTCCTCTGGAAACTAATAATGGAGTCAAGATCGCGGTTTATGAGAAGGCTGACTCTGAGGATCTCTTAGCAACATGGTCCACTGCTTTGGTAGGGTACGCGGTAGGCCTGCACTTATCATTCAGCCCTCTCCATTCATTCATTAAGTCCCGATGGGGAACAAATGCATTTGAACTCCATCTTCTACAGAATGGCTTTTTTGTTTGCAAATTTGATTCTAAAGAGGATTTATGCCGGGCTCTTGAGGGGTTCTGGACCATTAAAGGTCATCCTATGATACTTCGAAGATGGAGTCCTGACCTACGAATCGAACTGGATAGTCTCACGAGTATTCCCTTGTGGGTGGCCTTCCATGGACTCCCGCTTCACCTTTGGACCCGAGATTTTATTGCAAAGATCTCTTCCATCCTGGGCGAACCTTTGTATCTGGACAAGCTAACAGCTGAGCGTAAGAGACTAGCTTATGCGAGGGCATGCATCATGATCTCGTCGGGGAAGACCTGCCTGACTTCATTCATTATAAATATCTTGACGGCAGCGTCAAGAAGATTGAAGTAACCTATCAATGGAGGCCAAGACGTTGTTCAATGTGCTGTTCCTTTGGTCACGCAGATGGAGCCTATAAACCGGTCCTCCAGCTTAAACAAGCGCATGTTTAGGTCTTCAAACCAAAGGAACACTCAAACCCATCCTTTGATTGTGTGCTCACTAACAACTCTTTTGAGGTTCTGAAGTCGGAGGACTATGGTGCTCTGGAGGGTCTTGGTGTCGCAGCAACTCAGATCTCTGAGCCTCCCAAAGCCCAAGCTATTCAGAGGACTCAGAGGGCTGAGCTCGTGACTCAGCCCGATGCCAGCCAGGTTACCATATCCACGCAGGAGCCTTCTTTGGAAAGTACTCATAATACTCAACATACTAATGGTAGCAATAAACCAAGGGATTTGCATTATTCAAAAGCCAAGGAGCACAACCCTGTGGTAATGGCTGGCACACTCTCTGACAGAGTTTATTTACCTTCTCTTATTGAGGATTTGGTGCCATCTTTGGAGTTCGCCAACCTGAAAAGTAGCTGTCCTTCACATGATAACCAAGCTGCTGCCATCGGCCATGCTTTAGCCACACCCCCACCGTCCTCTACACTTCATGAGGCGCACTCAAAGGAAGTAGCCCTGCAACCTTTGAATTATGGAGTATCACTAATCCCCACTCCACATAGAGGGGCCGCCAACCTGCAAAGTAGCTGTCAATCTAAACCAAGGGATTCTCATTCTTCAAAATCCAAGGAGCACAACCCGGTGCATGTGTATGTGCAGGGCCATGGCCAAACTCGCCTGGTAGCTGCTGGCCCCTCGGACCCGCAACCTGTTCATGGCTTTGTTGCTGGAGGCGTCGCCTTGCCTGATGGCTTAGTGGAGGCCCCCGCATGTGGTTCTACTGCTTGCTCCAAAGCCTTCAATGATGCCTTGGTGGCGGCCCCCGCATTCGGTGTTGTACATGTCGCATGCGAGGATGGAGCTACAGTGTCACCTCCTGCCATAGCTGGTGGCCTTGGCGCACGTGGTGGTCCTACACGTGACCCAGCTGCAGACATTGCCCCACCGTCCTCCTCACTTCATGAGGCACACTCGAAGGAAGCACCAGCTCAGCATCATGAGGTGCACTCCAAGGACGCACCATCCCAACACCTTTTCAATTATGGCGCAGCACCAACCTCCACTTCACTTAGAGGGGACAAGTCTTCAGGACCACATGCTGGCAACATTATTGTGCAAGCACTATCTGCTCCACCCCACCCCTCTATCAACCAAGATAAGGGCCATCATTCATCCTTTAGAAATCTGCAGGCTGTGGACGAAATGGACAAAATGAAATCAAGACCCAAGAGTAAAGCAGCTGATGGGCGGGCTACAATGCCCAAACGCACATAATGTCAGATCCTTTTTTTCCATTATTTTGTTTTGTTATGAAGATTCTTGTCTGGAATGTTAGAGGCCTCAACAAGAGGGAGAAATGTAGAGAGTTAAATAGATTGATCAGAATCAAAGTTTGTGCTTTGGTTATTTTAGTTGAAACAAAAATAAACTCTGCCAGTGCATACAATATTCGGATCCTAAGGATATTACCTGCTGTGGCAATAAGTTTTCCTGGACCAATAGAGGCGAAGGTCACCGTAAAATCATGGTCAGATTGGATAGATGTCTCATCAACACACACTGGACTGCTTCCTACCCAGACAGTTGGCTCGAGTACGGGAATGAATATTTTTCTGACCATACACTCATGCTTATTAACACAGATAAAAGTATGCCGAAGGGCAAGCTCCCCTTCAGGTTCTACAACATGTGGGTCTCCCATCCTGCATTTCTTGACGTTATTAAAGTAGCCTGGGAAACCTCGGACCGAGGGTCTCCTCCCCATGTACTTTGTATGAAGCTAAAGGCATGCAAGCTTGCTCTTAAGGATTGGAATAGAAACATCTTTGGTAATGTTCAGAATAAGGTGGCTGATTCTAAGAGGAACCTTCACCAAGCTCAGAATAATCTTCATGATTGCCCCCTTGATGATGCTCTTATTCACCAAGAAAAGGAGGCAAGAAAAAATTACTTGCATGCTTTAGAGGTAGAGGAAAACTTTCTCAGGCAGAAGTCAAGACATAATTGGCTGACGTTGGGTAATTCAAATACTAAATTATTTTATGATTCCATGGCGGCTAGAAGAACAATTAACCAAATCAGGCACTTTAAAGATCAGAATGGTGAATCAATGACAGTAATCAGGTGAAGGGACACACTATAGACTTCTATTTTCAACTGCTGAATCAACCGCATATGTAGGAAGTCCTTGACATAAACCCTGCATTGCACCTCTCTGAAGATGACAAGCGATTTCTTAATGTTGATTTCACTGCAGATGAGATTAGGAAGTTTGTTTTCCAATCTTTGAAAAATAAGAGCCCAGGCCCTGATGGCTTTCCAGCTGAATTCTACCAATCAACTTGGCAAATTATTGGTAATGATGTGATCAAAACTTGCCTTCACTTTTTTAAAATGGGGCAACTTTACAAACAGTTCAATAACACCTTTATTGCACTAATTCCTAAAGTGGTGGGGGCTAATAATCTGGATAACTTCAGACCAATTTTATTATGCAATTTTATCTACAAAGTGATTTCAAAGCTTATGGCTAATATAATTGAGAAGGTAATATCAAAGATCATTAGTCCTCAGCAGACTGCATTCATTAAAGGCAGAAGCATTACCCACAACATCCTTCTTGCTAATGATCTGACCAAAGACTTGCATTCCGAGGACAAGGGAAGGATAATTTGCCTTAAAGCTGACTTGAGGAAGGCTTTTGACTCTGTTGACAGGCGCTTTATTTACCACATGCTCATGAGAATTGAGTTTCCTGCCAAGTGAATCCAGTGGATTCGAAGTTGTATTGATTCTTGTATGTTCTCTATTCTCTTCAATGGTTCTCCTGCAGGTTACTTTAACACCTCTAATGGAATCAGGCAAGGAGATCTAATGTCCCCTTACATTTTTACAATTGCAATGGAAGGTCTCACTTGTCTACTAAAGGATGCAGTGAGCCAAGGTCACATCAAGGTTACTAATTATGCTGAAGTCCATGTTTCTCATATTACTTTTACAGATGACTTAATTATTTTTTCTTAAAAATGACATTGATTTAGTTCAATACCTTGCAAACATTCTTGAAAATTTTTGTAAATGATCTGGGCTGAAGCAGAATCACTCAAAAAGCAAGGCATACATTGGTGTAATGGTTCAAGACAAAATTGCAATTACAAATGCTTTGAGCGTGGATGAAGGTAATCTGCCTGTTCCTTATTTAGGTCTACCTTTTATACACTGCATGGATATTTTGCATAAGGACACTTTGTGGATAAAATGGGTTCATGGTAAATACATCTCAAAATGTAACTTTTGGCATATCAAGCCTATGTCTTATCACTCTACAGCTTGGAAAGGAATTCTTAACATGAGAGCATGGCTAATCAAACAAATCAAATTCTCTATATCCACTGGTAGTTCTCTGAGCATGTGGTATGACCCTTGGGTTAATGGGAAGAGCATTTTCCAGATTTATGGAGATAACATCAGGCAAGATCTGGGAGCAAACATGAACAACACTGTTTCTGATTTCATTTGTAATGGTAATTGGAATCTTCCAACTCCAATCTCTCCTGACATGTTTGAACTTTGGCCAATTATTTCTGCTATTTCTCTGGTTAATGATCTTACTAACCAATTGATATGGATTCATGACAAAGAAACATTTTCCTGTACTTCTGCATGGAATCATCTTAGACAAAGACATCAGATTTGGCATCTGGAGAGGTGGGTTTGGGATAGACCTATATGCTCAAAGCATTCATTATGCTGTTGGCAGGCACTTCACTACAAACTGCCAACTTTGCATATGCTTCAGAAAAAAGGATATTCCCTTGCAAATATGTGTGTTCTTTGTAATGGGGCTGAAGAGAGCATGGACCACCTATTCTTCTCCTACAGTTACTCCAAAAAGATTTGGATTGATTTTTTAGAGAGATTTGGCATCCACGGAAATTCAAGAAACTCACTTTTATATGAGCTTCAATCACATCCGGCCAACTTCCCCACCAAAGGTATCCTCACTAAGCTGATTAAGCTATTATTCCGATGCACGATCTAGTGGATTTGGAGGGAGAGATGTATTCGGATTTTCGAGAATAAGGAAAAAGTTATGGAAGCCTTTTAATTGAAATACAGTATGAAGTCAGATGCTGCTTGGAAAATAAACTAAAGTTTGATCAGCTCACCTTCAGGGAGAGACAGCTCTTAAAACGTTATAACTTCAGCCTCCCTTAAGTCCGGTAAAGTGGTTTTTAATATGCACACCCTTTGCTTGATTTATTCCAGGTTCACTAACATCACTTGAGTGACAAGGAGGACCAAATATGGATGGAATGATACCTTTGCTCTAGCTATACCTCTTGCTATTACCTTTTCTTTAGTTTCTTTCCTCACTACGCATTGTGTGGTCATGGACTTCTCAGGAGCAATCAGTCTAGGCTTGTCTAGACATTGCTTACCCACTGTACGCTCAGTTATACCTTTATAGATTTTACCATTTTACCGATCAAAAAAAAATATAACACATAGGAGAAATGTGTCTGTGCATATGAAGGGGTCGGTGCATGTTTGTAATACACCAAAGACCAGGTCAGTGCAATGAAAGGGTCGGTGCATATAAGCCCAAAGTCTGTGCACATTCATGAAACTACAAAAGATATGGTCGGTGCATTTAAGGCCAGAGTCTGTGCACATTCATGAAACAACAAAAGATAGGGTCCGTGCATATATGATCAGAGTCTGTGCACATTCTTGAAACAATAAGATGGGTCGGTGCACATTGTGTAAAACACAAAAACAAAGTTAGTGCACAATTGGACAAGTTCAGTGCGCATGTATAAAACACCAAGATGGGTCTGTGCACATTGTGTAAAACACAAAAACAAAGTCGGTGCACAATTATGAAACTCGGTGCAAGTTCAAAAAATGATAAAGAAGGTCGGTGCAAAATCTAAATGCGGTCAGTGCACACAAGTGTAACACATGGATAGGGTCGGTGCATATTGGGTTCAACATAGACAATGAGGTTGGTGCACTTTTCGTAGAAGCTATGATAGGGTCGGTGCAACCATGAAAGAAAGCAAACACGGTCATGAAAGAAAGCAAACACGGTCGGTGCACACTTGGAAGAAAACAAGGGACAGGTCGGTGTAAACATGAAAGACATCAAAGAGTGTCGACACTGAGTGTCGACACTTATTGCCACTTACCCAGAAAACTCACCAAAAGAAGATCTTTTGTAAATTAGGCCTTGCCAATGGACGAACTATGAACATGAGTGGATTTTCAACCTATTTTGTGTCATGGATTACAAGGTACTTGTTCATTCAATCCATTGACTCCAGAAGTATATTCACCATATTTTTTTTTTGATCGGTAAGCTTGTAAATATTATAGAAAAGTAAAAAAGTGTACAGTGGGTGAGCAAAGTCTAGACAAACCTAGACTGATTGCTCTATAGAAATCAGCCGTGCCACAACAGGCGTGGTCTACAGTGGAGAAGGTACATAAAAGTACTAGAACTAGGGCAGAGCTAGCATCCAATCAAATTGTACAATGTAGGATCCCCCGTGAGATGAAAGGCAGTTATCCAGAGTTAAGGTATGCTGAAGTTATATCGTTTGAATATCTGTTTTTCCCTGGAAGTAAGTCTATCATCCTTGAGTGCATTTTCCAAACAGCATCTGGTTTCATAGAGAATTTCAATTAGTAGCTTTGCATACCCCATTTCCTTATTTTCAAAAATGCGAAGGCATCTCTCTCTCCAAATCCACCAGATAGTACATCGAAATAATAATTTGATAAGCTTGGTAAGGTAACCTTTGTTAGGGAAATTGGCCTCAAGAGATTGCAGCTCACTTGAAATTGTATTCTTTGGCTCTCTGCGAATATCAAATCTTTGTAGGATTTCATTCCATAGTGCTTTGGAGTATGTGCATGAGAAGAATAGGTGGTCATTACTAGAGGCCTCTTTACAAAGCATACACATATTTGCAAGCGGAAATCCTTTTTTTTTAATAATATCCAGAGTTGGTAATCTGCGGTGAAGTGCTTGCCAGTAACATAATGAATGTTTGTGACATAGTGGCCTGCCCCAAACCCAGCTCTCCTGGTGCCATACTGGGTGTTTTTGCCTTATTTGATTCCATGCTGAAGTACAAGAAAAATTACCATTGTCATGAATCCAAGTCAATGTATCGGTGGGGTTATTAGCCAGAGGAATAGCTGATATAACTGGCCAAAGCTGAAACATGTCAATGGAAGTTGGAGTTGGGAGATTCCAAGTTCCATTACAAATGAAGTCAGAAATAGTACTATTCACATTGCCTCCCAGATCTTGCCTGATCCGATCTCCATAAAGCTCGAATATACTTTTATTATTTACCCATGGATCATACCACATGCTAAGTGAACTTTCAATGGAGATAGAAAATTGGATGTGTTTGAGTAACCATGTTCTCATTTGAAGTATACCTTTCCAAGCTGCAGAATGGTAGGACTTTGCTTGAATGTGCCAGAAGTTACATTTGGATAGATATTTACTATGTATCCATTGTATCCACAGACTATCCTTTTTATGTAATATGTCCCAACACTGCTTCACCAATATAGCTTTGTTCCAATCAGCTAGTCTTCGTAAATTTAACCCCCCTTCTTGTTTTGGTCTACATATAATATCCCAATTTATCATGTGAAATGCCTTATTTGCCCCTGTACCTTGCCAGAAGAAGCTAGCAAGCAGTTTTTCAATCTCTTGGATTAATCCTGCAGGTAGAAGGAAGGCCGCAGACCAATAGATGGAGTAGGTGGATAAGATGGATCTAATCAATTCCAACCGCCCACTCTTAGAAAGGAGTTTCATTCTCCAAGAGCTAATTCTGCTTTTGATTTTCTCAATAATAGGTTGGCAATGTACCTTTTTTAAACCGGTGGAGATAAGAGGCAAGCCTAAGTATGGAATAGGAAGATTCCCTTCTTCCACCCGCAGTGCTGTTGTGATTGCTATTTTGTCTTTGATCTTGGCACCAATGTACACTCTGCTTTTGGAATGATTGAGCTTAAGACCTGACCATTTGCCAAACGTGTGTAGGATGTTTGCAAGGTAATGAACTGAGTGAATGTCATTTTGTATAAAGATAATAAGATCATCAGCAAAGGTAATGTGAGAAACATGTGTTTCAGTGGTCTTTGGAACTTTGAGATGACCTTGGTGTACACCTTCCTCCAACATACACGTGAGTCCTTCCATGGCAATGGTAAACAAATAAGGGGACAGAGGGTCTCCTTGTCTGATGCCATTTGAGCTTTTAAAATAGCCTACAGGTGAACCATTAAATAGGATGGAGAACATACAGCTCTCAGTGCAGCTTTTAATCTATTGAATCCAGTTTGGTGGAAATCCAATTTTCATAAGCATATGATATATAAAGCGCCTAGTCAACAGCGTCAAACGCCTTCCGCAGATCCGCTTTAAGGACAATAATATTTCCTTTGCCTTTGGAATGTAGATCTTTGGTCAGATCATTAGCTAGGAGAATGTTGTGGGTTATACTTCTGCCTTTTATGAATGCAGTCTGCTGGTGACTGATGATCTTGTTAATCACCTTCTGAATTCTATTAGCCATGAGCTTTGAAATAACTTTGTAGATGAAATTGCATAGAGCAATGGGCCTGAAATTCTCCAGGTTATCCGCCCCCACCACTTTTGGTACGAGAGCAAGAAATGTGTTATTGAACTGTTTGTAGAGATGGCCCGTTCTGAAAAAGTGAAGGCAAGTGTTGATCACATCCGGCCCAATTATTTGCCAAGCTGATTGATAAAATTCCGCTGGAAATCCATCTGGACCAGGACTTTTATTTTTTGGTGATTGAAAGATGACTTTCTTAATTTCTTCCGGGGTGAATTCAGCATTGAGAATTACCCTATCTTCTTCAGAGAGTAGAAGAGAAGGGTTGATATCGCTAACTTCCTGCAAAGAAGATTGGTTAAGTAACTGATAGTAGTAATCAATGGTGTGTTCTTTTACCTGATTACTGTCATTAATAGTGTTTCCATGGTGATCTTTGAAATGTCTGATATGGTTTATGGTTCTTCTGGCAGCCATGCTAGCATAAAAGAATTTTGTATTGGAATCGCCCAACGTCAGCCAGTTTTCTCTTGATTTCTACCTTATAAAATTTTCCTCGACTGCTAGAGCATGCAGATAATCTTTTCTTGCCTCGTTCTCCTGTTGGATGCAGTCATTATCAAAGGGGCTAGCACGGAGATTAGTCTGAGCTTGTTGAAGGTTCCTCCTAGAAGTGGCCACTATATTCTGGATGTTGCCAAATGAGTTCCTGTTCCAGTCCTTAAGAGCAAGTTTGCAAGCCTTAAGCTTCATACAAAGCACATGTGGAGGAGACCCTACAAACGGTATATCTTAGGCAGAGGTAACGACTTTAAGAAATTCTGGATGAGAGGCCCACATGTTGTAGAACCGGAAAGGGAGCTTGCTTTTCAAAATTTCTTTATCTGTATTGATAAACATGGGTGTATGGTCAGAAAAATATTCATTCCCGTACTCGGCCCAACTATCCGGGTAAGCAGTAGTCCAAAGAGAGTTGATAAGACTTCTATCTAAGCGTGCCATGATTTTGCGTTGAGCATCTCCCCTGTTGGTCCAGGAGAACTTGTTGCCACAGCAGACAATGTCCTCAAGTTCTGATTGTTGAATGCACAGGTTGAACTCCTCCAACATGGATTCCGTTACCATTCGTCCACCCTTTTTCTCATGGGGGTATCTAATTGTGTTGAAATCACTAGCTATCATCCAAGGAGAGTGAGAGTTGTTGGAAAGACAAATAATATCATTCCATAAGCTTATCCTTTCAGTCGCACAGTTGGATGCATATACACCAGTAATTGAGAATTCCAGAAGATTTAACTTATTCTTACATTTCAAATGAAGGAATTGACTGCTTCCCGCAGCCAACTGGGCATCAATGATATTGTGATTCCAAAGAATCCAGACTCTCCCTTTGCCACCGTATTGGTCATTAGTAACAACTTCAGCTTCAGGCCAAATTAAGTTTTTGAAAAGATATCTTAGTTTCAACTAGGATAGCCAAAGCACAGTCTTTGCTTCTGATCATCGTATTAAGCTCTCTACATTTCTCCCTCTTATTGAGGCCTCTGACATTCCAGCTAATAATCTTCATGTAAAAATCCTAGAAGAAAGGGGAGTAGAGTCAGGTGCATTTGTGGAGTGTAGCCCGACCATCAGCATCTCTGCTCTTCATTCTTGACTTTTTCCTGTCCATCTCATCCACAACTTGCAAGCTTTTAAAAGATGAATGATGTGGCTTGGTTTGGATGATAGTGGTGCGATGAGTAGCAGGATGAGCTTGCACACTGTGAATGCTAGCATGTGATCCCAGATGTAAATCTGCTTTAAGTTTAGGAGGTACTGGTGCGACCTGAGGGTCGTCCTCCTCATGCTTGGCAGGGGACGCATCAAATAACTACCAACGTAGAAAATAATTGCACGAAATATATGCTATCAAGAAATTAATTCTCTCAAGCTTGCCATTCTCACAAGATCAACAAAAACTATATATATGTATATAGGCAAACCACAATCACACAGATGCGAGATAGATTTTTTAGGTGGTTCGGGACCGCGACGGGCTCCCTACGTCCACCCCTCACAAAATTAGTGAGGATCCACTCGCTTCAATGAAGCGCATGGAGCTTTCGCTCCAAGAAACACGGAGACGACGTCTCCTACCCTTCTACCACGGATCAACAGTCACACACACTTGCCGCAACACCCACAGCCCAAGAGTACCACAATCGTTCGCAGACGGTCAACAGACTTACAGAGTTGAAATTCGGAAAGACAATATGTGTTCAATACAAGCATAGAAACCTGAAGCTAATGACTTCGATACACAACCAAGATGCAGAACAAAGTTTCCATAGAAAGAAAGGGCTATAGAATTTCTTCTCTAAGCCTCGGGTCGGAGGGTAGTCGGATGTCGACGATGAGAACGTCCTCGCGTTCCCCTTCTCGTTCCGCTCCTCTTTTTCTTCAATCACGAACTCCAGAAACGATCGGAAGTAGATGAAAACCCGGAAGTCTTTGCTCAGCTCCTCTCCTTCTCCCTTTCTTCTCTTGCAAGAAAGAAAAAATGTTAGAGCTCGTGTGTTTCGTGTCTCATTCTTCGAAGTCAACATCATGTATTTATCTAGCAGCATACAATGTTCAAAAGACCACAAAGCCTTTGTAAAACCCTAGCTAAACCCTTCTAAGATACTCAACTATACCCTAAGGGTACTGGGGTAATAAACCAGGCCAAATGGATCATGAAACGGGGGTCTCAATATCAATCTGATAGACCCGTTCTGGACACCTGGGACAAGTGTCGACTCTTGGAGTCGACTCTTGTTCACGGGTGTTCTGTTAAAGACCAAAATATAACACACAAGAGAAATGTGTCTGTGCATATGAAGGGGTCGGTGCATGTTTGTAATACACCAATGACCAGGTCAGTGCAATGAAAGGGTCGCTGCATATAAGCCCAAAGTCTGTGCACATTCATGAAACAAAAGATAGGGTCGGTGCATATAAGGCCAGAGTCTGTGCACATTCATGAAACAACAAAAGATAGGGTCCGTGCATATATAGTCTGTGCACATTCTTGAAATAATAAGATGGGTCGGTGCACATTGTGTAAAACAAAAAAACAAAGTTAGTGCACAATTGGACAAGTTCAGTGCACATGTATAAAACACCAAGATGGGTCTGTGCACATTATGTAAAACACAAAAACAAAGTCGGTGCACAATTATGAAACTCGGTGCAAGTTCAAAAAATGATAATGAAGGTCGGTGCATATATGATCAGAGTCTGTGCACATTCCTGAAACAATAAGATGGGTCGGTGCACATTGTGTAAAACACAAAAACAAAGTCAGTGCACAATTGGACAAGTTCAGTGCACATGTATAAAACACCAAGATGAGTCTGTGCACATTGTGTAAAACACAAAAACAATGTTGATGCACAATTATGAAACTCGGTGCAAGTTTGAAAAATGATAAAGAAGGTCGGTGCAAAATCCAGATGCGGCTGGTGCACACAAGTGTAACACATGGATAGGGCCGGTGCATATTGGGTTCAACACAGACAATGAGGTCGGTGCACTTTTTGTAGAAGCTATGATAGGGTCGGTGCAACCATGAAAGAAAGCACATAGGGTCGGTGCACACTTAGAATAAAACAAGGGACAGGTTGGTACAAACATGAAAGACACCAAAGAGTGTCGATACTGAGTGTCGACACTTATTGCCACTTACTCAGAAAACTCACCAAAAGAAGATCTTCTGTAAATTAGGCCTTACCAATAGATGAACTATGAACATGAGTGGAATTTTTCAAACTATTTTGTGTCGTGGATGACAAGGTACTTGTTCATTCAATCCATTGACTCTAGAAGTATATTCACCATAATTTTTAATCCTGCAAAGCAAGGTTATCATGTCTTGCATTAGATCCTTGATCATCATTCAATCTTCACTAGATATTTTGCAAACCACATCCACACAAGCATGCACACAAGTTTTGTCAATATTAAAACTAAATCATCAAGCTCACCAAGGGTCCAACAATCTCCCCCTTTTTGATGATGACAAAACATGAGTTGTGAGCCCATAATTTGATAACAAGTCCAAAAATATGTTTGTGCATGGTTCAAAATAGTCTGAGTGAATGTTAATGAAAATGCACTTGGAGATGATATAAACAATGCTGAAGCTGTGCAAATGAACATTTATGAAAATCTGAAAATTTGAAAACCTATGTATGCACACTATATCACTATATTCTCCCCCTTTTTGTCATCACCAAAAACTAGTTGACAATGGGGTTGTTAAATTTGCTATGAATATGTATGATCGGATTTATGAAGTTATTCATGCAAGCAATCAAACAAGCAGGTATGAGTGTCAAGCAAGCATGTACCATATGTATAACTCCCCCTTAATGGGGTAAACGGATAAAGAGTGAACAGTTGATTCAGAATCAAATTGTGTCCCATGAAACATAATCTAAAAAGGTAGTGCATTCATATGCTCGAGATACTACATACCATGATAAGAACAAATTCAAGGTACACATTCATCACAAAAATACCCAATAGAAATTTATGTAAATGAGCAATGAACTTTAAACTTATATGGATATGAGCAGAATTTCTAGAAAACACTAGAGGGTTATGTCCTTCCTATAATTTCATCTTGATCCTCGACTATTGGTAGTTTCGCACAACCCCTTTTTGTTTATTTTTCTTTTACTATATTTCACCGTCCGGCGTGAGTCACCTCATGTGTCTCAATGGGGTTTCCCGACTACTAGAATCCATCGCACAATGTGAATTTTTGTTTCACGACGCGAGTTTCCTCATTTATTTCAGTGGGGATTCCCGGCTATTAGGTTTGACATTCCACTTATTGAAGCTTGCGGGGTAGACAACTTTTTCCTCACGATTCTCTTAATTTTCATGTAGAAATTTGTTTACGATGAAGTGTTAAAAAGAATTTCTAAAATCCTTATCAATCAAAGTCATATGCATCATTGTTGAACAAAGTATATGGGTAATTGCTTTGTATGTAGAAAATGAATTTGCCTAGACATAGTTTTGACTCCCCCTAAATGTATGCACAGTTGGAAATAAATCCTCCTCCTTTGTATATGACACGAGTCACAAAAGATTAAAATCACTGCATGATTGTTTAACAAGGAGGTGAGGTCTTAAGAATGATTTTCTAAAATATATAACATGCAATCAAGCAAGGATTTGTTTGATATGTCCATGCAATGTGATTTTCGGTACATCGCGGAGAACTTAGGTCCGAAGATCACCTCACGCGTAGGGCATCCGACTAGACATAATCTAACCTTCCACAAACACCATTTTATATATCGGAGAATCATGACATTTAGGCACGTAAGTATGTATAGTATGTACAAGCAGATGCAAGTAAATGTAAAGATGATGAAGAAATATTTTCTATTCACAAGTGTGCAAAAATATATGCAATCTTAACCATAAAGTTGAATATATGCAATCCTGAAATGTTATTTGCAAACTAAGCAAAAGAGTGTATGAAATCCTAATGTGCACAATTACTCATTCAAATAGCAAATTCTAAGTTCTCTTCTTATTTTAAAATTTTTAGGAGTTAAGGGTTTTGTAAAAATATCTACAAGTTGATTTTCCGTATTTACATGTATAAGCTCAAAATGACCCTTACGCACATGATCTCGCAAGAAGTGGTGTATAATCTCTATATGCTTTGTGCGAGAATGCAAAACATGATTTTTAAAAATATTAATGGCAGAGTTGTTATCACAAAGAATGGGTGTGTTATTTAAAACAATACCAAAATCAACTAACTGTTGTTGGATCCATAGCACTTGGGCCGCACAACTACCAGCAGCCATGTATTCGGCTTCGGCAGTTGACAATGTCACTGTGTTTTGTTTCCTAGAGGCCCATGAAACCATGCAACCTCTAAGAAACTGACAATCCCCGCTCGTGCTCTTACGATCTACTAAACACCCAGCATAATCCGAATCTGTATAAGCTACTAAATCAAAACTGCAACTACGAGGAAACCAAAGACCAAGATCCGTGGTGCCTTTCAAATATCTAAAAATTCTTTTGACCGCTAACTTGTGTGATTCTCTCGGATCGGATTGAAATCGTGCACACAGGCAAACACTAAACATTACATTAGGCATGCTAGCAGTCAAATATAACAAACAACCAATCATCTCTCTAAAAAGTTTCTGATGGACAGACTTATCTTTATCATTCTTGTTCAATTTCACAATTGTTGACATCGGCGTCTTGTGTGGCTTTGCATTATCGAACTTGAATTTCTTGATGAGCTCCTTTGTGTACTTCCTTTGATTTATAAATATTCCATCCTTTAGCTGCTTTACCTGCAAACCCAAAAAGAAAGTTAACTCTCCCATCAAACTCATTTCAAACTCCCCCCCCCTGCATCAATTTGACAAATTCATCATTCAAGGAATCAGAAGTGACTCCAAAGATAATGTCATCAACGTAAACCTGGACAATAAGCATGTGTTCACTGTTGCTCTTAATAAAAAGAGTTTGATTGATATTACCTCTTTTGAAGCTATTTTCCGAAAGGAATGTACTTAACATTTCATACCAAGCACCGCTTGCTTCAGATCATACAACGCTTTGTCAAGTTTGTACACATGGTCCGGGTGCTTCTCATCTTCAAATCCCGGTGGCTGCTCAACATAGACGTCTTCTTTCACTACACCATTCAAAAATATACTTTTAACATCCATTTGAAAGAGTTTTATATTTATAGAGCATGTAAAGGCTAATAATATTCTAACGGCCTCAAGCCTGGCCACGGGTACAAATGATTCATCAAAGTCAATTCCTAATTCTTGACTTTGGACTACAAGTCGGGCTTTATTCCTAATCATCACCCCTTGATCACTAAGTTTGTTTCTAAAAACCCACTTAGTTCCTATCACCGGGTGGTTCTTAGGTCTAGGCACGAGAAACCACACCTCATTCCTTCGAAATTGGTGTAATTTCTCCTGCATAGCCAAGATCCAGAAATTATCATTTAATGTCTCATTTACAGATTTGGGCTCAATATCGGAAAGAAGTGCAAGATTATCAAATTCTTCAGCTTCCCTGATTGAAGCCCTTGTTCTCATGCCTTGTTCCACGTCTCCTATGACATTGTCTTGTGAAACGTCTATTGTTCGGGGAGCTCTTCATTTTGGGTTGGAGCTTCATCATTTTTGTTGCTCGACTCCGCTTGATCCACGTCTTGAATTTTCTTGTCTCTCTTTTCTTCTCCATCTTCATGCCCTATATCAATAAAGTGGTTATCTTTGTCAGATAGTCTTAAAGTGTATTCATCAATGATCACATGAGGGCTTTCCTCTACCACAAGAGTGCGTAGGTTATATACTCGATATGCTCTAGATGATGATGAATAACCAATGAAAATACCTCTATTATCACTCTTTGTAAAAAATTTCTCTAAATTTTCTTTAGAATTATTCAAAAAGAAACATGGAGAACCAAAAGGTTTAAAATATGTAATATTCGGCTTCTTACCTTTGTAGAGCTCATATGGAGTTTTCTTGAGAATGGGTCTTACCATGGCTCGGTTGATGATATGGCAGGCCGTGCTCACCGTCTTGGCCCAAAAATAACTTGGTAGACCATTTTCAGCAAACATGGTTCTCGCCATCTCCACGAGCGTCATGTTCTTTCTTTCCACGACTCCGTTTTATTGTGGGGTTCTTGGTGCTGAGAAGTTGTGTGAAAACCCTTGTTTCCTGCAACAATCATCAAAGTCATGGTTGTCAAATCCTCTCCCATGATCACTCCGAATAGCTTTAATTTGATGCCCCTTATCAGTTTGTAAATTCCTGCAAAGATCTTCGAACTCCTGCAAAGCATCATTTTTATGAGTTAAATAATACCCAAGTGAACCTTGAGTAATCATCTACAATATTTTTTTTTTGATCGGTAAAATGGTAAAGTCTATATAGGTATAACTGAGTGTACAAAGGGTGAGCAATGTCTAGACAAGCCTAGACTGATTGCTCCTTAGAAGTCCATGACCACACAATGCGTGGACTATATATGGTGAGGAAATAAACTAAAGAAAAGGTAATAGCAAGAGCTAGAGCATAGGTGTCATTCCATCCATATTTGGTCCTCCATGTCACTCAAGTGATGTAAGTGAACCTGGAATAAATCAAGCAAATGGTGTGCATATAAAAAACCCTTGACCAAACTTAAGGGAGGCTAAAGTTATAACGTTTTAAGAGCTGTCTTTCCCTGAAGGTGAGCTGATCAAACTTTAGTTTATTTTTCAAGTAGCATCTGACTTCATACTGTATTTCAATTAAAATGTTTCCATAACCTTTTTTCCTATTCTCGAAAATCCGAATGCATCTCTCCCTCTAAATCCACCAGATCATGCACCAGAGTAATAGCTTAATCAGCTTAGTGAGGGTACCTTTGATGGGGAAGTTGGCCCGAAGTGATTGAAGCTCATATAAAAGTGAGTTTCTTGGATTTCTGTGGACGTCAAATCTCTCTAAAAAATCACTCCAAATCTCTGTGGAGTAACTGCAGGAGAAGAATAGGTGGTCCACGCTCTCTTCAGCCTCGTTACAAAGGACACACTTATTTGCAAGAGAATATCCTTTTTTCTGAAGCATATCCAAAGTGGGTAGTTTGTAGTGAAGTGCCTGCCAACAACATAATGAATGTTTTGGGCATATAGGTCTGTCCCAAACCCAACTCTCCGGATGCCAAATCTGATATCTTTGTCTGAGATGATTTCACACAGAAGTATAGGAAAAAGTTTCTGTCATGAATCCATATCAATTGGTCAGTAAGATCATTAACCAGAGGAATAGCAGAAATAATTGGCCAAAGTTCAAACATGTCATGAGAGATTGGAGTTGGAAGAGTCCAAGTACCATTACAAATGAAATCAGAAACAGTGCTAGTCATGGTTGCTCCCAGATCTTGCCTGATTCGATCTCCATAAATTTGGAAAATGCTCTTCCCATTAACTCAAGGGTCATACCACATGCTCATAGAACTACCATTCGGTAGAGAGAATTTGATTTGTTTGATTAGCCATGCTCTCATGTTAAGAATTCCTTTCCAAGCGTAGAGTGATAGGACATAGCCTTAATGTGCCAAAAGTTACATTTGGAGATGTATTTACCATGAACCCATTTTATCCACAAAGTGTCCTTCTTATGCAAAATATCCCAGCAGTGTTTCACCAAACAAGCTCTATTCCAACCAGCCAACATTCTCAAATTTAAACCACCTTCATTCTTCGGTCTGCAGATAGTGTCCCATTTGATCATATGAGGAGCTTTTTTATCACTTGTCCCTTGCCAAAAGAAATTAGCCAGTAGTTTTTCAATCTCCTGAATTAATCTTGAAGGTAGAAGAAATGTCGTAGATGGAATAGGTGGACAAGATAGATCTAATCAATTCCAACCGCCCACTCTTAGATAGAAGTTTCATTCTCCAAGAGCTAATTCTATTTTTGATTTTTTCAATGATTGGTTGGCAATGATTCTTTTTCATACCAGTGGAGATCAGAGGTAGACCTAAATAAGGAACATGCAGATTACCTTCATCCACCCTCAAAGCATTTGTAATTGCAGTTTTGTCTTGAACCATTGCACCAATGTATGCCTTACTTTTTGAGTGGTTCAGCTTCAATCCAGACCATTTACCAAAATTTTCAAGAATGTTTGCAAGGTATTGAATTGAATCAATGTCATTTTTAAGAAAAATAATTAAGTCATCTGCAAAAGTAATATGAGAAACATGGACTTCATCTACAACAAACCCATAAACTTTCCCCCCATGATTGTGTGTCCTAGTGGGACCAAATAAATCCAGATGGAGGAGTTCAAGGGGTCTAGTGGTGGTGACAATATTTTTAGATTTAAAAGACACCCTGATTTGTTTTCCCATAGCACAAGCATCACAAATTTTATTTACATGAAAATTCAACTTTGGTAAACCTCTAACCAAATCTTTTCTATACAGTTTAGAAAGAATACTAAAGCTAGCATGATCAAGTCGCCGATGCCACAACCATGCATCATCCGACTTATTAGCAACTAAACAAAGATTGTCATTATGAGAACTTTCAAAGTCAACAGAATGGATATTTCCATCTCTAAGACCAAAAAATGTTATTTCGTGAGAAACTTTATCTACAATGGATCAGTGTGTGTTTTCAAAAACGATTTTGTGACCTTTGTCACAAAGTTGACTAATGCTAAGCAAATTATGATTCAAACTATCTACAAGTAAGACTTCTTCGATGGATTGGTTCGAATCCTTACCTATTTGTCCAATTCCCACAATTTTACCTTTGTCGTTCCTGCCAAAGGTGACCAATCGCCATCCTTTTCCTTCAGGTCTGAGAAGAGTTCCTTATTGCCTGTCATATGTCTGGAGTATCCACTGTCCAGATACCATTTGTTCCACTTGACTCTTAAACAGACCTGCACAAACAAATCAAATCTCAAGTTGATTTAGGTACCCAAGCAAGCTTGGGTCCCGAAGTGTTAGTCCTACCATGAGAGAAATGCATTGTATTTTTCTTTTCGAAATATTCATCATCGGCCCTCATGAGATCACACACATACATCGAGTGGCCGAACATTCCACAATAGAAGCAAGTAAGATTTGGCTTTCTAAACCGACCCCTATGCATGTATGATCTATCAACATAAGAATTCATGCATGAGTCAACATGATTATAGCCATATGAATCAATTGATTTTTGAAATCTATTTTTCACAAATGAATTTTTCTTGGTGGGAGAGTGTCCCACACCTCTCCTCTCATTCCTAGCATTTTCATTGCTAGATTCACCACTTTCAAACATTTTCTCTTTTCCTTTCAACTCTTTTTGAACAACATCTTTCAGGTTCTTTAGTTCATTTTGCATGGTATTGAAGTTGGTTTGAATATCCTTCTTAGATTTTTCACATTCACTCAACCTAGCTTTAAGCTCATCCAACTCCATAACCAATTGAGCATTCTCATTTTTCAGTTTCTCAACATTTCATACGCATGTTGTTTTTCTACTTCTAGACACTCTAGTTCATCCACATACAAGGTTAGCTTAGATTCAAAATTTTCTTTTTCATCCTTGAATTTCTAAATTTGCATTTCATAAAAGCAACACCTATCACACGGATAAGAGCTAATCAAATCACAAAATTTCATTTTTAGATTTTTAACATCTGATTTAGACCTCTTATATTTCTGATATAAGTCTGCATAAGCTTCATGCCATTGTTCAACAGTAAAATTTTCAGAGTCGGAGTTTACCTCAGAGTTATCCTCATCCGTCGGCTCAAGCAAAGATTCTGGACTAGCTCATCCAGTCCATTTTTCTCACCTTCGGATTTTGAGCTATCCGAATCCTCATCGCTCCATGTTGCCTTCATTGCTTTTCCTTTCTTTGGCTTGTTCTTGTTCAGCTTTTTCTGGAACTCGGGACATTGACCCCTCATATGGCCGGGCTTCTTACATTCATAGCAAATATTTTCTTCCTTTTTGCTCGACTGGGCTTTCTTGTTAAAATTTCTCCTCATGAATCTTCTAGGAAGATTTCCATTTCTTCTAGCTCTTCTAAAGTATTTTCTGACATTTCTTGTTACAAGAGCAATCAACTCTTCCTCATCACTGTCCATAGATGAATTTCCATCACTTTCCTCTGACAATCCTGGATAAGCATTTAGTGCAATCGATTTCATCTTCTTACTTTCCTCCTCAGCTGGGTTCATGATATTGATTTCATAAGTCATTAGCGACCCGATCAACTCATCCACCTTGAGTGTGGTGAGATCCTTTGAATCTTCTATGACGGTCGCCTTTGTGTGCCACAGAGGTGTGAGGGATTGCAGCACCTTTTTGACCAAGTCTTGATTTGAATATTCTTTACCCAAGGCCTTCAAGTTGTTTGTGATCTCGCTCAGCCTTGCATACATTTGAGATATATTCTCCTCGGGTTTCATTGCAAAAAGCTCATACTCCCAAACCAACATGTTTGCTTTAGTCTCCCGTACTTCTGAAGTACCTTCGTAGATCATCTTCAATTTATTCCACATTTCCTGCACAGATGAACACATAGAAATACGTATTCATTAGGGTGTATCGTGCACTTAATAATATTCATAGCTTTAAAGTTCGCACATGATTTCTTGATATGCACTTCTTCCCATCCATCCTCATTAGGAGGTAAAACGTAAGGACCTTTGTTATAGTCCTGTGCTCGCATGAACACGGTCATTCTATTTTTCCAATAGGGATAGTTAGTCCCATCAAAGAAGGGTGGTCTGTGAATCGAATGTCCCTCGGGGATCATTCCCTTGTTGGCCATAACACAAGATCTTTTCTCTACAACCGTGAGGTTGTCCTAAAATCAGAGACCCGCTCTGATACCAGATTGTTGTCCCTAGGTTCTCGTATGGACAAGAAGGGAGGTTGAATTGTCCCCGTCAAACGCAGTGGTAGTTTTTAAAATTTAACGCAGCGAGTTGAAATAACTACCAATGCAGAAAATAATTGCATAAAATATAAGCTATAAAGAAATTAATTCTCTCAAGCTTACTGTTCTCACACGATCAACAAGAACTATATATATGTATATAGGCAAACCACAATCACACAGATGCGAGATAGATTTTTTAGGTGGTTTGGGACCGCGACGGGCTCCCTACGTCCACCCCTCACCAAATCGGTGAGGATCCACTCTCTTCAATGAAGCGCACGGAGCTGTCGCTCTAAGAAACACGGAGACGACGTCTCCTACCCGATCCTACCATGGATCAACAGTCACACACACTTGCCGCAACACCCACGACATAAGAGTACCACAACCGTTCGCATACGGTCAACGGACTTACAGAGTTGAAATTTGGAAAGACAAGATGTGTTCAATACAAGCATAGAAACCTGAAGCAAATGACTTCGATACACACAACCAAGATGCAGAACAAAGTTTCCATAGAAAGAAAGGGCTATAGAATGTCTTCTCTAAGCCTCGGGTCGGAGGGTAGCCAGATGTCGACGATGAGAACGTCCTCGCATTCCCCTTCTCGTTCCGCTCCTCTTTTTCTTCAATCACGAACTCCAAAAATGATCGGAAGTAGATGAAAACCCAGAGTCTTTGCTCAGCTCCTCTCCTTCTCCCTTTCTTCTCCTGCAAGAAAGATAAAACGTTAGAGCTCGTGTGTTTCGTGTCCCATTCTTTGAAGTCCACATCATGTATTTATATAGCAGCATACAAGGTTCAAAAGACCACAAAGCCTTTTGCAAAACCCTAGCTAAACCCTTCTAAGATACTCAACTATACCCTAAGGGTACTGGGGTAATAAACCAGGCCAAATGGATCATGAAACGGGGGTCTCGATATCAATCTGGTAGACCCGTTCTGGACGCCCGGGACAAGTGTCGACTCTTGGAGTCGACTCTTGTTCACGGGTGTTCTGTTAAAGACCAAAATATAACACATAGGGTAGCTCCCTGCTTAGGGCATGATAGGAGGAGAGAGAAGCTCTGCGGATGGAGGCGCTCGAGGGGGTTCTCCGCGTGGAGACCGCTCCAAGGAGGCCAAGCTGGAGGTTACCAGTGGGCCAGGCGTTGCTTCCTCACCACTTGGCCCTCCCCCACCGCACGGAGCAACATCCTCCAGGCATCCCCCTCCCAAGACAGACGGAGAGGAAGATCACGTTCAAGAGGGAGGCGTCCGATCCCAATCTCTTCCAAACCTGTGACTTGGAACTCCCTTTTCAAGGCCCCATCTGGATCTCAAGATCTAGGCCTCCACTTTGTTCCTCTGGAAACTAATAATGGAGTCAAGATCGCGGTTTATGAGAAGGCTGACTCTGAGGATCTCTTAGCAACATGGTCCACTGCTTTGGTAGGGTACGCGGTAGGCCTGCACTTATCATTCAGCCCTCTCCATTCATTCATTAAGTCCCGATGGGGAACAAATGCATTTGAACTCCATCTTCTACAGAATGGCTTTTTTGTTTGCAAATTTGATTCTGAAGAGGATTTATGCCGGGCTCTTGAGGGGTTCTGGACCATTAAAGGTCATCCTATGATACTTCGAAGATGGAGTCCTGACCTACGAATCGAACTGGATAGTCTCACGAGTATTCCCTTGTGGGTGGCCTTCCATGGACTCCCGCTTCACCTTTGGACCCGAGATTTTATTGCGAAGATCTCTTCCATCCTGGGCGAACCTTTGTATCTGGACAAGCTAACGGCTGAGCGTAAGAGACTAGCTTATGCGAGGGCATGCATCATGATCTCATTGGGGAAGACCTGCCTGACTTCGTTCATTATAAATATCTTGACGGCAGCGTCAAGAAGATTGAAGTAACCTATCAATGGAGGCCAAGACGTTGTTCAATGTGCTGTTCCTTTGGTCACGCAGATGGAGCCTATAAACCGGTCCTCCAGCTTAAACAAGCGCATGTTTAGGTCTTCAAACCAAAGGAACACTCAAACCCATCCTTTGATTGTGTGCTCACTAACAACTCTTTTGAGGTTCTGAAGTTGGAGGACTATGGTGCTCTGGAGGGTCTTGGTGTCGCAGCAACTCAGATCTCTGAGCCTCCCAAAGCCCAAGCTATTCAGAGGACTCAGAGGGCTGAGCTCGTGACTCAGCCCGATGCCAGCCAGGTTACCATATCCACGCAGGAGCCTTCTTTGGAAAGTACTCATAATACTCAACATACTAATGGTAGCAATAAACCAAGGGATTTGCATTATTCAAAAGCCAAGGAGCACAACCCTGTGGTAATGGCTGGCACACTCTCTGACAGAGTTTATTTACCTTCTCTTATTGAGGATTTGGTGCCATCTTTGGAGTTCGCCAACCTGAAAAGTAGCTGTCCTTCACATGATAACCAAGCTGCTGCCATCGGCCATGCTTTAGCCACACCCCCACCGTCCTCTACACTTCATGAGGCGCACTCAAAGGAAGTAGCCCTGCAACCTTTGAATTATGGAGTATCACTAATCCCCACTCCACATAGAGGGGCCGCCAACCTGCAAAGTAGCTGTCAATCTAAACCAAGGGATTCTCATTCTTCAAAATCCAAGGAGCACAACCCGGTGCATGTGTATGTGCAAGGCCATGGCCAAACTCGCCTGGTAGCTGCTGGCCCCTCGGACCCGCAACCTGTTCATGGCTTTGTTGCTGGAGGCGTCGCCTTGCCTGATGGCTTAGTGGAGGCCCCCGCATGTGGTTCTACTGCTTGCTCCAAAGCCTTCAATGATGCCTTGGTGGCGGCCCCCGCATTCGATGTTGTACCTGTCGCATGCGTGGATGGAGCTACAGTGTCACCTCCTGCCATAGCTGGTGGCCTTGGCGCACGTGGTGGTCCTACACGTGACCCAGCTGCAGACATTGCCCCACCGTCCTCCTCACTTCATGAGGCACACTCGAAGGAAGCACCAGCTCAGCATCATGAGGTGCACTCCAAGGACGCACCATCCCAACACCTTTTCAATTATGGCGCAGCACCAA
Organism: Amorphophallus konjac; assembly: GCA_022559845.1. Lineage (NCBI taxonomy): Eukaryota > Viridiplantae > Streptophyta > Magnoliopsida > Alismatales > Araceae > Amorphophallus > Amorphophallus konjac. The sequence goes on from JAHNEJ010000878.1 coordinate 93,184, forward strand.
CCTCCACTTCACTTAGAGGGGACAAGTCTTCAGGACCACATGCTGGCAACATTATTGTGCAAGCACTATCTGCTCCACCCCACCCCTCTATCAACCAAGATAAGGGCCATCATTCATCCTTTAGAAATCTGCAGGCTGTGGACGAAATGGACAAAATGAAATCAAGACCCAAGAGTAAAGCAGCTGATGGGCGGGCTACAATGCCCAAATGCACATAATGTCAGATCCTTTTTTTCCATTGTTTTGTTTTGTTATGAAGATTCTTGTCTGGAATGTTAGAGGCCTCAACAAGAGGGAGAAATGTAGAGAGTTAAATAGATTGATCAGAATCAAAGCTTGTGCTTTGGTTATTTTAGTTGAAACAAAAATAAACTCTGCCAGTGCATACAATATTCGGATCCTGAGGATATTACCTGCTGTGGCAATAAGTTTTCCTGGACCAATAGAGGCGAAGGTCACAGTAAAATCATGGTCAGATTGGATAGATGTCTCATCAACACACACTGGACTGCTTCCTACCCAGACAGTTGGCTCGAGTACGGGAATGAATATTTTTCTGACCATACACTCATGCTTATTAACACAGATAAAAGTATGCCGAAGGGCAAGCTCCCCTTCAGGTTCTACAACATGTGGGTCTCCCATCCTGCATTTCTTGACGTTATTAAAGTAGCCTGGGAAACCTCGGACCGAGGGTCTCCTCCCCATGTACTTTGTATGAAGCTAAAGGCATGCAAGCTTGCTTTAAGGATTGGAATAGAAACATCTTTGGTAATGTTCAAAATAAGGTGGCTGATTCTAAGAGGAACCTTCACCAAGCTCAGAATAATCTTCATGATTGCCCCCTTGATGATGCTCTTATTCACCAAGAAAAGGAGGCAAGAAAAAATTACTTGCATGCTTTAGAGGTAGAGGAAAACTTTCTCAGGCAGAAGTCAAGACATAATTGGCTGACGTTGGGTAATTCAAATACTAAATTATTTTATGATTCCATGGCGGCTAGAAGAACAATTAATCAAATCAGGCACTTTAAAGATCAGAATGGTGAATCAATGACAGTAATCAGGTGAAGGGACACACTATAGACTTCTATTTTCAACTGCTGAATCAACCGCATATGTAGGAAGTCCTTGACATAAACCCTGCATTGCACCTCTCTGAAGATGACAAGCGATTTCTTAATGTTGATTTCACTGCAGATGAGATTAGGAAGTTTGTTTTCCAATCTCTGAAAAATAAGAGCCCAGGCCCTGATGGCTTTCCAGCTGAATTCTACCAATCAACTTGGCAAATTATTGGTAATGATGTGATCAAAACTTGCCTTCACTTTTTTAAAACGGGGCAACATTACAAACAGTTCAATAACACCTTTATTGCACTAATTCCTAAAGTGGTGGGGGCTAATAATCTGGATAACTTCAGACCAATTTTATTATGCAATTTTATCTACAAAGTGATTTCAAAGCTTATGGCTAATATAATTGAGAAGGTAATATCAAAGATCATTAGTCCTCAGCAGACTGCATTCATTAAAGGCAGAAGCATTACCCACAACATCCTTCTTGCTAATGATCTGACCAAAGACTTGCATTCCGAGGACAAGGGAAGGATAATTTGCCTTAAAGCTGACTTGAGGAAGCCTTTTGACTCTGTTGACAGGCGCTTTATTTACCACATGCTCATGAGAATTGAGTTTCCTGCCAAGTGAATCCAGTGGATTCGAAGTTGTATTGATTCTTGTATGTTCTCTATTCTCTTCAATGGTTCTCCTGCAGGTTACTTTAACACCTCTAATGGAATCAGGCAAGGAGATCTAATGTCCCCTTACATTTTTACAATTGCAATGGAAGGTCTCACTTGTCTACTAAAGGATGCAGTGAGCCAAGGTCACATCAAGGTTACTAATTATGCTGAAGTCCATGTTTCTCATATTACTTTTACAGATGACTTAATTATTTTTTCTTAAAAATGACATTGATTTAGTTCAATACCTTGCAAACATTCTTGAAAATTTTTGTAAATGATATGGGCTGAAGCAGAATCACTCAAAAAGCAAGGCATACATTGGTGTAATGGTTCAAGACAAAATTGCAATTACAAATGCTTTGAGCGTGGATGAAGGTAATCTGCCTGTTCCTTATTTAGGTCTACCTTTTATACACTGCATGGATATTTTGCATAAGGACACTTTGTGGATAAAATGGGTTCATGGTAAATACATCTCAAAATGTAACTTTTGGCATATCAAGCCTATGTCTTATCACTCTACAGCTTGGAAAGGAATTCTTAACATGAGAGCATGGCTAATCAAACAAATCAAATTCTCTATATCCACTGGTAGTTCTCTGAGCATGTGGTATGACCCTTGGGTTAATGGGAAGAGCATTTTCCAGATTTATGGAGATAACATCAGGCAAGATCTGGGAGCAAACATGAACAACACTGTTTCTGATTTCATTTGTAATGGTAATTGGAATCTTCCAACTCCAATCTCTCCTGACATGTTTGAACTTTGGCCAATTATTTCTGCTATTTCTCTGGTTAATGATCTTACTGACCAATTGATATGGATTCATGACAAAGAAACATTTTCCTGTACTTCTGCATGGAATCATCTTAGACAAAGACATCAGATTTGGCATCTGGAGAGGTGGGTTTGGGATAGACCTATATGCTCAAAGCATTCATTATGTTGTTGGCAGGCACTTCACTACAAACTGCCAACTTTGCATATGCTTCAGAAAAAAGGATATTCCCTTGCAAATATGTGTGTTCTTTGTAATGGGGCTGAAGAGAGCATGGACCACCTATTCTTCTCCTACAGTTACTCCAAAAACATTTGGATTGATTTTTTAGAGAGATTTGGCATCCACGGAAATTCAAGAAACTCACTTTTATATGAGCTTCAATCACATCCGGCCAACTTCCCCACCAAAGGTATCCTCACTAAGCTGATTAAGCTATTATTCCGATGCACGATCTAGTGGATTTGGAGGGAGAGATGTATTCGGATTTTCGAGAATAAGGAAAAAGTTATGGAAGCCTTTTAATTGAAATACAGTATGAAGTCAGATGCTGCTTGGAAAATAAACTAAAGTTTGATCAGCTCACCTTTAGGGAGAGACAGCTCTTAAAACGTTATAACTTCAGCCTCCCTTAAGTCCGGTAAAGTGGTTTTTAATATGCACACCCTTTGCTTGATTTATTCCAGGTTCACTAACATCACTTGAGTGACAAGGAGGACCAAATATGGATGGAATGATACCTTTGCTCTAGCTATACCTCTTGCTATTACCTTTTCTTTAGTTTCTTTCCTCACTACGCATTGTGTGGTCATGGACTTCTCAGGAGCAATCAGTCTAGGCTTGTCTAGACATTGCTAACCCACTGTACGCTCAGTTATACCTTTATAGATTTTACCATTTTACCGATCAAAAAAAAATATAACACATAGGAGAAATGTGTCTGTGCATATGAAGGGGTCGGTGCATGTTTGTAATACACCAAAGACCAGGTCAGTGCAATGAAAGGGTCGGTGCATATAAGCCCAAAGTCTGTGCACATTCATGAAACAACAAAAGATATGGTCGGTGCATTTAAGGCCAGAGTCTGTGCACATTCATGAAACAACAAAAGATAGGGTCCGTGCATATATGATCAGAGTCTGTGCACATTCTTGAAACAATAAGATGGGTCGGTGCACATTGTGTAAAACACAAAAACAAAGTTAGTGCACAATTGGACAAGTTCAGTGCGCATGTATAAAACACCAAGATGGGTCTGTGCACATTGTGTAAAACACAAAAACAAAGTCGGTGCACAATTATGAAACTCGGTGCAAGTTCAAAAAATGATAAAGAAGGTCGGTGCAAAATCTAAATGCGGTCGGTGCGCACAAGTGTAACACATGGATAGGGTCGGTGCATATTGGGTTCAACATAGACAATGAGGTTGGTGCACTTTTCGTAGAAGCTATGATAGGGTCGGTGCAACCATGAAAGAAAGCAAACACGGTCATGAAAGAAAGCAAACACGGTCGGTGCACACTTGGAAGAAAACAAGGGACAGGTCGGTGCAAACATGAAAGACATCAAAGAGTGTCGACACTGAGTGTCGACACTTATTGCCACTTACCCAGAAAACTCACCAAAAGAAGATCTTTTGTAAATTAGGCCTTGCCAATGGACGAACTATGAACATGAGTGGATTTTCAACCTATTTTGTGTCATGGATTACAAGGTACTTGTTCATTCAATCCATTGACTCCAGAAGTATATTCACCATATTTTTTTTTTGATCGGTAAGCTTGTAAATATTATAGAAAAGTAAAAAAGTGTACAGTGGGTGAGCAAAGTCTAGACAAACCTAGACTGATTGCTCTATAGAAATCAGCCGTGCCACAACAGGCGTGGTCTACAGTGGAGAAGGTACATAAAAGTACTAGAACTAGGGCAGAGCTAGCATCCAATCAAATTGTACAATGTAGGATCCCCCGTGAGATGAAAGGCAGTTATCCAGAGTTAAGGTATGCTGAAGTTATATCGTTTGAATATCATCCTTGAGTGCATTTTCCAAACAGCATCTGGTTTCATAGAGAATTTCAATTAGTAGCTTTGCATACCCCATTTCCTTATTTTCAAAAATGCGAAGGCATCTCTCTCTCCAAATCCACCAGATAGTACATCGAAATAATAATTTGATAAGCTTGGTAAGGTAACCTTTGTTAGGGAAATTGGCCTCAAGAGATTGCAGCTCACTTGAAATTGTATTCTTTGGCTCTCTGCGAATATCAAATCTTTGTAGGATTTCATTCCATAGTGCTTTGGAGTATGTGCATGAGAAGAATAGGTGGTCATTACTAGAGGCCTCTTTACAAAGCATACACATATTTGCAAGCGGAAATCCTTTTTTTTAATAATATCTAGAGTTGGTAATCTGCGGTGAAGTGCTTGCCAGTAACATAATGAATGTTTGTGACATAGTGGCCTGCCCCAAACCCAACTCTCCTGGTGCCATACTGGGTGTTTTTGCCTTATTTGATTCCATGCTGAAGTACAAGAAAAATTACCATTGTCATGAATCCAAGTCAATGTATCGGTGGGGTTATTAGCCAGAGGAATAGCTGATATAACTGGCCAAAGCTGAAACATGTCAATGGAAGTTGGAGTTGGGAGATTCCAAGTTCCATTACAAATGAAGTCAGAAATAGTACTATTCACATTGCCTCCCAGATCTTGCCTGATCCGATCTCCATAAAGCTCGAATATACTTTTATTATTTACCCATGGATCATACCACATGCTAAGTGAACTTTCAATGGAGATAGAAAATTGGATGTGTTTGAGTAACCATGTTCTCATTTGAAGTATACCTTTCCAAGCTGCAGAATGGTAGGACTTTGCTTGAATGTGCCAGAAGTTACATTTGGATAGATATTTACTATGTATCCATTGTATCCACAGACTATCCTTTTTATGTAATATGTCCCAACACTGCTTCACCAATATAGCTTTGTTCCAATCAGCTAGTCTTCGTAAATTTAACCCCCCTTCTTGTTTTGGTCTACATATAATATCCCAATTTATCATGTGAAATGCCTTATTTGCCCCTGTACCTTGCCAGAAGAAGCTAGCAAGCAGTTTTTCAATCTCTTGGATTAATCCTGCAGGTAGAAGGAAGGCCGCAGACCAATAGATGGAGTAGGTGGATAAGATGGATCTAATCAATTCCAACCGCCCACTCTTAGAAAGGAGTTTCATTCTCCAAGAGCTAATTCTGCTTTTGATTTTCTCAATAATAGGTTGGCAATGTACCTTTTTTAAACCGGTGGAGATAAGAGGCAAGCCTAAGTATGGAATAGGAAGATTCCCTTCTTCCACCCGCAGTGCTGTTGTGATTGCTATTTTGTCTTTGATCTTGGCACCAATGTACACTCTGCTTTTGGAATGATTGAGCTTAAGACCTGACCATTTGCCAAACGTGTGTAGGATGTTTGCAAGGTAATGAACTGAGTGAATGTCATTTTTTATAAAGATAATAAGATCATCAGCAAAGGTAATGTGAGAAACATGTGTTTCAGTAGTCTTTCGAACTTTGAGATGACCTTGGTGTACACCTTCCTCCAACATACACGTGAGTCCTTCCATGGCAATGGTAAACAAATAAGGGGACAGAGGGTCTCCTTGTCTGATGCCATTTGAGCTTTTAAAATAGCCTGCAGGTGAACCATTAAATAGGATGGAGAACATACAGCTCTCAGTGCAGCTTTTAATCCATTGAATCCAGTTTGGTGGAAATCCAATTTTCATAAGCATATGATATATAAAGCGCCTGTCAACAGCGTCAAACGCCTTCCGCAGATCCGCTTTAAGGACAATAATATTTCCTTTGCCTTTGGAATGTAGATCTTTGGTCAAATCATTAGCTAGGAGAATGTTGTGGGTTATACTTCTGCCTTTTATGAATGCAGTCTGCTGGGGACTGATGATCTTGTTAATCACCTTCTGAATTCTATTAGCCATGAGCTTTGAAATAACTTTGTAGATGAAATTGCATAGAGCAATGGGCCTGAAATTCTCCAGGTTATCCGCCCCCACCACTTTTGGTACGAGAGCAAGAAATGTGTTATTGAACTGTTTGTAGAGATGGTCCGTTCTGAAAAAGTGAAGGCAAGTGTTTGATCACATCCTGCCCAATTATTTGCCAAGCTGATTGATAAAATTCCGCTGGAAATCCATCTGGACCAGGACTTTTATTTTTTGGTGATTGAAAGATGACTTTCTTAATTTCTTCCGGGGTGAATTCAGCATTGAGAATTACCCTATCTTCTTCAGAGAGTAGAAGAGAAGGGTTGATGTCGCTAACTTCCTGCAAAGAAGATTGGTTAAGTAACTGATAGTAGTAATCAATGGTGTGTTCTTTTACCTGATTACTGTCATTAATAGTGTTTCCATGGTGATCTTTGAAATGTCTGATATGGTTTATGGTTCTTCTGGCAGCCATGCTAGCATAAAAGAATTTTGTATTGGAATCGCCCAACGTCAGCCAGTTTTCTCTTGATTTCTGCCTTATAAAATTTTCCTCGACTGCTAGAGCATGCAGATAATCTTTTCTTGCCTCGTTCTCCTGTTGGATGCAGTCATTATCAAAGGGGCTAGCACGGAGATTAGTCTGAGCTTGTTGAAGGTTCCTCCTAGAAGTGGCCACTATATTCTGGATGTTGCCAAATGAGTTCCTGTTCCAGTCCTTAAGAGCAAGTTTGCAAGCCTTAAGCTTCATACAAAGCACATGTGGAGGAGACCCTACAAACGGTATATCTTAGGCAGAGGTAACGACTTTAAGAAATTCTGGATGAGAGGCCCACATGTTGTAGAACCGGAAAGGGAGCTTGCTTTTCAAAATTTCTTTATCTGTATTGATAAACATGGGTGTATGGTCAGAAAAATATTCATTCCCGTACTCGGCCCAACTATCCGGGTAAGCAGTAGTCCAAAGAGAGTTGATAAGACTTCTATCTAAGCGTGCCATGATTTTGCGTTGAGCATCTCCCCTGTTGGTCCAGGAGAACTTGTTGCCACAGCAGACAATGTCCTCAAGTTCTGATTGTTGAATGCACAGGTTGAACTCCTCCAACATGGATTCCGTTACCATTCGTCCACCCTTTTTCTCATGGGGGTATCTAATTGTGTTGAAATCACCAGCTATCATCCAAGGAGAGTGAGAGTTGTTGGAAAGACAAATAATATCATTCCATAAGCTTCTCCTTTCAGTCGCACAGTTGGATGCATATACACCAGTAATTGAGAATTCCAGAAGATTTAACTTATTCTTACATTTCAAATGAAGGAATTGACTGCTTCCCGCAGCCAACTGGGCATCAATGATATTGTGATTCCAAAGGATCCAGACTCTCCCTTTGCCACCGTATTGGTCATTAGTAACAACTTCAGCTTCAGGCCAAATTAAGTTTTTGAAAAGCACATTATTACAAGGGTTTATCTTAGTTTCAACTAGGATAGCCAAAGCACAGTCTTTGCTTCTGATCATCGTATTAAGCTCTCTACATTTCTCCCTCTTATTGAGGCCTCTGACATTCCAGCTAATAATCTTCATGTAAAAATCCTAGAAGAAAGGGGAGTAGAGTCAGGTGCATTTGTGGAGTGTAGCCCGACCATCAGCATCTCTGCTCTTCATTCTTGACTTTTTCCTGTCCATCTCATCCACAGCTTGCAAGCTTTTAAAAGATGAATGATGTGGCTTGGTTTGGATGATAGTGGTGCGATGAGTAGCAAGATGAGCTTGCACACTGTGAATGCTAGCATGTGATCCCGGATGCAAATCTGCTTTAAGTTTAGGAGGTACTGGTGCGACCTGAGGGTCGTCCTCCTCATGCTTGGCAGGGGACGCATCAAATTCACAAGATAGTGCCATAGAGTCATCTTCCAAAACACCACTACCAAGAGCAATAGTAGTTGGCGGGTCCGATGTGTCTCCCTTCTCTTGGCTCTTGCGATCAAGGGACAACCCATTCACATGCAAATCACCACTAGCATGAGCACTAGTAAGTGGCGAGTCCGATGGGCCTCTCTTCTCTTGGTTCTTGCGATCAAAGGACAAGCCATTCACATGCTCAAGAGGTATCTCTTTATGGAAAGGGAGGGAGGTGGCAGCTTCAAGGTGATCACGTGTGTAGCAGCTACAAGCATTTGTGGTCCCCCCATGTGAAGAGTCATGCGCAACTCCAAAAGGTGGAGCTCCACTATATGCATCTTGTGAATATGCCGAAAGAGTAGGACAAAGGGAAGGCTTGTGTGTGTCCCTTCCAAGTGGAGATGCTCCTACGATGGAGGGAACAAGAGGAGGGGCGGCCTTGGGTTGTGCGTCCAAGGGAGGTGGTGGGGCTGAAGACAAAGTAAGTGCAAAAGTTGATGGGTCCGCAACATGGCAGCTTTGGGTGGGAATGGGAACAAAAGATGGGTCTACAAGGGGAGGACAAGCTTTAACCTCCATGGTGGAAACCGAATCCTCAAAAGAAGATGGAAAACAAGCAATTACAGAGGATGGGTCGTCCGAAACCACAGGATTAGATGTCTTCGCGGAAGAAAGATGCGGGACTCTAGGTAAGGATCTTCCAATAGGATCAAGCATAGGTATGGTAATTTGGCTGGCCTCAAAGTGGGTCACTTGCTCATCCCTCGGAGGCCTCTGAACCGCAAGGGCTTTGGGAGGCACATAGATCTGAGTTAGTGGGACACCGAGGCCCTCCACAGAACCATGACCTACCGACTGCAGAACATCAAAGGAGTTGTGAGTGTTAACACCGTTATCAGATGGACGAACCTTTGGTTTGAATACCTGAACAGTAGAGTGTTTAGAGTGGAGGATCGGTTTACATGCTCCATCTGCATGTCCGAAGGAGCAACACTTAGAGCAACGTCTTGGTCTCCATTGATAGGATACTTCGATTTTCTTCACCTTGCCTGTCAAGATCTTTGTAATAACGAAATCAGGCAACTCTTCCCCCGACGAGATCATGATGCAAGCCCTCGCATAGGCCAGTCTCTTGCGCTCTGCCGTAAGCTTGTCCAGATACAGCGGTTCGCCCAGGATGGAGGAGATCTTCGCAATAAATTCCCGGGTCCAGAGATGCAAAGGGAGTCCATGGAAAGCCACCCACAAGGGGATACTCGTGAGACTATCAAGTTCCATTCGTACGTCAGGACTCCATCTACGGAGAATAATGGGGTGACCTTTAATGGTCCAGAATCCTTCAAGGACCCGTTGTAAATCAACCTCAGAATCAAATTTGCAGACAAAAAACCCATTCTGTAGAAGATGAAGCTCAAAAGCATTTGTTCCCCATCGATACTTAATGAAAGAAAAAAGGGGATTAAATGATAATTGCAGGCCTACTGCATACCCTACCAAAGCGAAGGACCAAGTAGCAAGTAGATCCTCAGAGTCGGCCTGCTCATAGATGGCGATCTTGACTCCATTATTGGTATCCGAAGGAACATAATGAAGTTCTAGATCTTGAGATCCAGATGGGGCCTTGATCAGAGAGCTCCAAGCCAAAGGTGTGGAAGAGATTGGGGTCGGGAGCTTCCCTCTCGAACGAGATCTATCCCTCCTTCTAACAAGAGATGGAAAGATGGAGTAAGATGTACCGTGCGGTGGGGGAGGGCCAAGGGATAAGGAAGCAGCGCCTGGCCCGCTGGCATCCTCAGGGTTGGCCTCCTCGGAGGGATCCCCACGCAGGGAACCCCCTCTAGCGCCTCCATCCGCAGAGCTTCTCGCTCCTCTTGGCATACCTAATCTCCTCCAGCTCCTGTCTTAGGAAGCTTCGGCTATTCACCATAATTTTCAGTCGTGCAAAGCAAGGTTTTCATGTCTTGCATTAGATCCTTGATCATCATTCAATCGTCACTGGATATTTTGCATACCACATGCAGACATGCATGCACACAAGTTTTGTCAACATTAAAACTAAATCATCAAGCTCACCAAGGGGTCCAACATGGGGTTTATGTTTGAGAATTAGACTTTTAGGGTTTAGGGGCTTTGGGATGTTTGGGTTTGGCATTTGGGGTTTAGGGGTTTGTGGGTTAGGGGTTAAAGGATGGTTTAGGCTTTTAGGGTTTAGGGTTTGCGGTTTGGGGTTGTTTAGGGTTTATTGTTTAGGGTTTGGGGTTTCGGGTTGGGGGGGTTTGGCGTTTGGGGTTTGGAGTTTAGGGGTTTATGGGTTAAGGGATGGTTGAGGGATTTTGGCCCACTTTGACATCCGGGTGGGGTGGCGTATTCGGGGGTGTGAGTGCGAATGCGCCACCCCACCCCGATTAAGGTCATTTGTGTGTGAGGAGAAATGGTGGGGCCCACCATTTTCTCTCTCATCAATTGTGTATCTCGCTTTTATGTCCGGATGTCAAAGTGGCCTTTAGGGTTTAGGGTTTGGGGGGTTTGGTGGTTGGTGGTTTGGGTTTGGGGTTTACGTTTGCGGTTTAGAGTCTTAGGGTTTAGGGGTTTTGGGGGGTTTTGGGTTTAGGATTTAGGGGTTTAGCGGATTAGCAGTTAGAGGTTTAGGGGGTTAGGGGTCAAGGGAGGGTTTAGGTTTTAAGAGTTTTAGCCCCAATTTGATAGAAGGATATATAAACTGAGGATTATTTCTCTTAAATTAGTTTATCATGGTGTCAAGTTTTATTTATTTTGATAGGTAATAGGTTATTCTTTTGGGCCCTATTTAAAAATCGAGCTGGGTTAAGGTCTTCGAGCTCCTGAGGTCGAATATCTTACCTGAGATCGGGTAAGGAACATGTGTGTGAGATGGAGGGTGTTACATTTCTCTTTCATCGGAGGCCATATTCGCCTATCCTAACCGATTACCAAAGAGCATCTTAGGGTTTAGGTTTTAGGGTTTAGGGATTTCGGGTTTAGGGTTTTAGGATTTTCTGGGGTATGGGGTTTGGGGTTTAGGGGTTTGGCATTTCGGGTTTTGGGTTTAGGGATTAACGGTTAGTGGATGGTTTAGGGTTTAGGGTTTACGGCTTAGGGTTTGGGGTTGTTTAGGGTTCACGGTTTAGGATTTAGGGTTTAGGGTTTAGGGGTTTTTGGGGGTTCGGGGTTTGGCATTTGTGGTTTGGGATTTAGCGATTTAGGGATCAGGGGATGGATTAGGGTTTGGGGTTGTTTAGGGTTTTGGATTGTGGTTTAGGCTTTAGGGGTTAGGGTTTGGGTGGTTTGGGTCAGGGGTTTGAGTTTAGATTTGGGGTTGGTTTGGAGTTTAGGGTTTTAGGGTTTAGGGGTTTTTATGGTTTGGGGTTAGGGGTTATGGGGTGGTTTATGGTTTAGAGTTTTTGGGTTTGGGGTTGTTTAGTGTTTAGGGATTAGGGTTTGGGGTTTAGAGTTTAGTGTTTAGCATTTAGGGTTGTGGGTTTTTGTGTTTGGGGGTTTTCGAGGGTTTGGGATTTGGTGTTTAGGGGTTAAGGGTTAGGGGATGGTTTAGGGTTTGGGATTTTAGGGTTTTGGGGTTTAGGGTTTTAGGTTTGGGGTTATTTAGGGTTCCCATGTTAGGGTTTAGGGTTTGGGGGTTAGGGTTTGGGTTTGGGGGCTGGTGATTTGGGTTTGGGTTTGGGGTTTAGAGTTTAGGGTTTTAGGGTTTAGGGGGTTTTGGGAGTTTGGGGTTTGGCGTTTGGCATTTTGGGTTTAGGGGTTAGGGGATGGTTTAGGGTTTAAGGTTTAGTGTTTTAGGGTATTAGGGTTTAGGGTTGTTTATGGTCTAGGGTTTAGGGTTTGGGGTTTAGGGTTTGGGTTTTAGGGTTGGTGGTTTAAGTTTAGGATTTGGGTTTAGAGTTTAGGGTTTAGGGTTTGAGGTTTAGAGTTTATGGTTTAAGGTTTTAGGGTTAAGGGGTTTTGGGGGTTTAGGGTTTAGAGTTTAACATTTTTTTAGGGGTTTTGGGGGGTTTGGGATTTGGCGTTTGACGTAAAGGGTTTGAGGTTTAGGGGTTTAACGGATTAGGGGTTAGGGGTTTTGGGGGGTTAGGGTAGGATTTAGGGTTTTAAGGGTTTTAGAGTTTAGGGTTTAGGGTTTGGGTTTAGGGTTTTAGGGTTTATGGTTTAGGGTTTTGGGGTTTGAGGTTTAAGGTTTAGGGTTTTGGGGTTTCTAGGGTTTAGGGTTTGGCATTTGGGGTTTAGGTGTTTGGCTTTTGGGGTTTGGGGTTTAGGAGTTTAGGGGTTAACGGTTAGGGGATGGTTTCGGGTAGTTTCGGGTTTTGGGTTTCGGGTTTCGTATTTGGGGTTTGCTTAGGGTTCATGGTTTAGGGTTTAAGATTTAGGGTTTAGAGTTTGGGTTGTTTAGGGGTTAGGGGGTTTAGGGTATGGATTTAAGAATTAGAGTTTAGGGTTTAGGGGGTTTGGGGTTTGGGTTTGAGAATTAGAGTTTAGGGTTTAGGGGTTTTGGGAGGTTTGGTGTTTGGCATTTGGGGTTTAGGGGTTTATGGGTTAGGGTTAAAGGATGGTTTAGGCTTTTAGGGTTTAGGGTTTGCCGTTTGGGGTTGTTTAGGGTTTATTGTTTAGGGTTTGGGATTTAGGATTTGGGGTGTTTGGGGGGTTTGACGTTTGGGGTTTTGAGTTTAGGGGTTTATGGGTTACGGGTTAGGGGATGGTTGAGGGTTTTTGGTCCATTTTGACATCCGGGTGGGGTGGCGTATTTGGGGGTGTGAGCGCGAATACGCCACCCCATCCCGGTTAAGGTCATTTGTGTGTGAGGAGAAATGGTGGGGCCACCATTTTCTCTCTCATCGATTGTGTATCCTGCTTTTATGTCCGAATGTCAAAGTGGCCTTTAGGGTTTAGGGTTTGGGGGGTTTAGTGGTTGGTGGTTTGGGTTTGGGGTTTACGTTTGTGGTTTAGAGTCTTAGGGTTTAGGGGTTTTGGGGGGGGTTTGGGTTTAGGATTTAGGGGTATAGCGGATTAGCGGTTAGGGGTCTGGGGAGGGTTTAGGGTTTTTAGAGTTTTAGGGTTTAGGGATTAAGGATTGGAATTTGGGGTTTAGGGTTTAGGGTTTTAGGATTTTTGGGGGTTTGGGGTTTGGCATTTGGGGTTTAGGGGTTTGGCATTTTGGGTTTGGGGTTTAGGGGTTAACGATTAGGGTTTAGGGTTAAAGGGTTTAGGGTTTAGGGCTTGGGGTTTGGGGTTGTTTAGGGTTCACAGTTTAGGATTTAGGATTTAGGGTTTAGGGTTTTGGGTTTAGGGGTTTTGGGGGTTCGGGGTTTGGCATTTGGGGTTTGGGATTTAGCAGTTTAGGGGTTAGGGGATGGATTAGGGTTTAGGGTTGTTTGGAATTTTTGGATTGGGGTTTAGGGTTTGAGGGGTTTGGGGGTTGGTGGTTTGGGTTTGGGGTTCAGGTTTAGATTTGGGGTTTAGAGTTTAGGGTTTAGGGTTTAGGGGTTTTTTGGGGTTTGGGGTTAGGGGTTGGGTGTTAGGGGATTGTTTAGGCGTTAGGGTTTTCGGGTTTGGGATTAGGGGTTGTTTTGGGTTTAGGGTTTAGGGTTTGGGGTTTAGGGTTCAGGGTTTAGGATTTAGGATTTACGGTTTTTGGGTTTGGGGGTTTTCGAGGGTTTGGGATTTGGTGTCTAGGTTGGTTAGGGGATGGTTTAGCCTCACTTTGGTAGGGGATTTGGGTTAAATTAAACTACTTAGGCTAGTCCATAGTTAGCCTATTTTTGATTTGATAGTAAGAGTACTAACTCGGAAATAAGTAGGTGGGCTAACCTAGTTTGAATCTATTGTGATTTGGTAGTTAGTGGGTTAACCCAATAATATTTATAAGTAAAATATTGAGAGAGAGAGAGAGATGGTGCATTTATTACGTATTTATTGTTGGGTTAACCCTTCTAAATCCACCTCTGGAGGTGGATTTCGAAATCTAGGGTTACTCCAGGTTTAATACTCATCCTCCCGGTTTAGTCCAGGTTTAAGTATCAAAGTAATTTGGACTTCAAAAATAGTTAAACCTAGGCTAAACTATGACTAACCCAGGACTAACCATATATCAAAGTGAGGCTTAGGGTTTTAGGCCACCTTTGCTAACCGAGCACGGTTAGCGGCTTCTCTGTGAGGGGGAGGCGGGGCCCGCGGCCACCTTCTCTCTCATCGAATGCGCCGCTCGGTCGACAATTCCGCAAACAAAGTCGCCCTTAGGGTTTTGGGGTTTATGGTTTTAGGTTTAGGGTTATTTAGGGTTCACATGTTAGGCTTTAGTGTTTCGAGGTTAGGGTTTGGGTTTGGGGGTTGGTGGTTTGGGTTTGGGGTTTAGGTTTGGGGTTTAGAGTTTAGGGTTTTAGGGTTTAGGTGGTTTTGGGAGTTTGGGGTTTGGCGTTTGGCCTTTTGGGTTTAGGGGTTTAGGCGTTTGGGGATGGTTTAGGGTTTAAGGTTTGGTGTTTTAGGGTATTAGGGTTTTGGGTTGTTTATGCTCTAGGGTTTAGTTAGGGTTTAGGGTTTAGGGTTTAGGGTTCGGCTTTTTGGGTTGGGGGTTTAGGTTTAGGGTTTGGGTTTAGAGTTTAGGGTTTAGGGTTTGGGGTATAGGTTTGGAGTTTAGAGTTTAGGGTTTAGGGTTTTAGGGTTTAGGGGTTTTGTGGGTTTGGGGTTTAGAGTTTAAGGTTTAAGGTTTTAGGGGTTTTGGGGGGTTTGAGATTTGGCATTTGACGTAAAGGGTTTGGGGTATAGGGGTTTAATGGATTAGGGGTTAGGGGTTTAGGGGGGTTAGGGGTTAGGGAGAGTTTTGGGTTTTAAGGGTTTTAGAGTTTAGGGTTTGGGGTTTTGTGTTTTAGGGTTTTAGGGTTTTGGGTTTGGGGTTTGGGGTTTGAGGTTTGACTTTAGGGTTTAAGGTTTGAGATTAAGGGTTTTAGGGTTTTGGGGTTTTTGAGGTTTTGGGTTTGGCATTTGGGGTTTAGGGGTTTGGCTTTTGGGGTTTAGGAGTTTAGTGGTTAACGGTTAGGGGATGGTTTAGGGTTTAGGGTTTAGGGTTTGGTATTTGGGGTTGTTTAGGACTAATCAAATCAAACTAATGGATTTACCTAGGTCGGTTTGTAGTCTAATAGAAAAGAAGAATTTGTATCTTCGAAACCCATTGGAAGGGGTATTGTACGAGACAAAGAATCATCCATAGATAATTGAACTATCATATGCCCTAGAAATAAAATTATATGAGGTAAAGGGTTTGGGGTTTAGGGGTTTAACGGATTAGGGGTTTTGGGGGGTTAGGGGTTAGGGTAGGATTTAGGGTTTTAAGGGTTTTAGAGTTTAGGGTTTAGGGTTTTAGGGTTTAGGGTTTAGGGTTTTGGGGTTTCTGGGGTTTAGGGTTTGGCATTTGGGGTTTAGGGGTTTGGCTTTTGGGGTTTCGGGTTTAGGAGTTTAGGGGTTAACGGTTAGGGGATGGTTTTGAGTGGTTTAGGGTTTAGGGTTTAGGGTTTCATATTTGGGGTTGTTTAGGGTTCATGGTTTAGGGTTTAAGATTCAAGGTTTAGAGTTTGGGTTGTTTGGGGGTTAGGGGCTTTAGGGTTTGGGTTTGAGAATTAGAGTTTAGGGTTTAGGGGGTTTGGGGTTTGGGTTTGAGAATTAGAGTTTAGGGTTTAGGGGTTTGGGGAGGTTTGGTGTTTGGCATTTGGGGTTTAGGGGTTTATGGGTTAGGGTTAAAGGATGGTTTAGGCTTTTAGGGTTTAGGGTTTGCCGTTTGGGGTTGTTTAGGGTTTATTGTTTAGGGTTTGGGATTTAGGATTTGGGGTGTTTGGGGGGTTTGACGTTTGGGGTTTTGAGTTTAGGGGTTTATGGGTTACGGGTTAGGGGATGGTTGAGGGTTTTTGGTCCATTTTGACATCCGGGTGGGGTGGCGTATTTGGGGGTGTGAGCGCGAATACGCCACCCCATCCCGGTTAAGGTCATTTGTGTGTGAGGAGATATGGTGGGGCCACCATTTTCTCTCTCATCGATTGTGTATCCTGCTTTTATGTCCGAATGTCAAAGTGGCCTTTAGGGTTTAGGGTTTGGGGGGTTTAGTGGTTGGTGGTTTGGGTTTGGGGTTTACGATTGTGGTTTAGAGTCTTAGGGTTTAGGGGTTTTGGGGGGGGTTTGGGTTTAGGATTTAGGGGTATAGCGGATTAGCGGTTAGGGGTCTGGGGAGGGTTTAGGGTTTTTAGAGTTTTAGGGTTTAGGGATTAAGGATTGGAATTTGGGGTTTAGGGTTTAGGGTTTTAGGATTTTTGGGGGTTTGGGGTTTGGCATTTGGGGTTTAGGGGTTTGGCATTTTGGGTTTGGGGTTTAGGGGTTAACGATTAGGGTTTAGGGTTAAAGGGTTTAGGGCTTGGGGTTTGGGGTTGTTTAGGGTTCACAGTTTAGGATTTAGGATTTAGGTTTTAGGGTTTTAGGTTTAGGGGTTTTGGGGGTTCGGGGTTTGGCATTTGGGGTTTGGGATTTAGCAGTTTAGGGGTTAGGGGTTTGGAGAAGGATTAGGGTTTAGGGTTGTTTAAGATTTTTGGATTGGGGTTTAGGGTTTGAGGGGTTTCGGGGTTGGTGGTTTGGGTTTGGGGTTTTGGGTTTGGGTTTAGATTTGGGGTTTAGAGTTTAGGGTTTAGGGTTTAGGGGTTTTTAGGGGTTTGGGGTTTGGGGTTAGGTGTTAGGGGATGGTTTAGGGGTTAGGGTTTTCGGGTTTGGGATTAGGGGTTGTTTTGGGTTTAGGGTTTAGGGTTTGTGGTTTAGGGTTCAGTGTTTAGGATTTAGGGTTTTGGGTTTTTGGGTTTGGGGATTTTCGAGGGTTTGGGATTTGGTGTCTAGGTGTTAAGGGTTAGGGGATGGTTTAGGGTTTAGGGTTTTAGGGTTTTGGGGTTTAGGGTTATTTATGGTTCACATGTTAGGGTTTAGTGTTTCGAGGTTAGGGTTTGGGTTTGGGGTTTAAGGGTTTGGGGTTAAGGGTTTGGGGTTAGGGGATGGTTTAGAGTTTAGGGGTTTAGGGTTTGGGGGGGGTTACGGTTTGGGATTTAGGGTTCAGGGTTTAGGATTTGGGGTTTTGGGTTTGGGGGTTTTCGAGGGTTTGGGATTTGGTGTTTTGGGGTTAAGGGTTAGGGGATGGTTTAGGGTTTGGGGTTTTAGGGTTTTCGAGGGTTGGGATTTGGTGATTAGGGGTTAAGGGTTAGAGGATGGCTTAGCATTTGGGGTTTTAGGGTTTTGGGTTTTAGGGTTTTCGGGTTTTATGTTTGTGGTTATTTAGGGTTCGCATGTTAGGGTTTAGGGTTTTGAGGTTGGGGTTTGGGTTTGGGGGTTGGTGGTTTGGGTTTGTGGTTTAGGTTTGGGGTTTAGAGTTTAGGGTTTTAGGGTTTAGGTGGTTTTGAGAGTTTGGGGTTTGGCGTTTGGGGATGGTTTAGGGTTTAAGGTTTAGTGTTTTGGGGTATTAGGGTTTTGGGTTGTTTATGCTCTAGGGTTTAGTTAGGGTTGGGGTTTAGGGTTTAGGGTTCACCTTTTTGGGTTGGGGGTTTAGGTTTAGGGTTTGGGTTTAGAGTTTAGGGTTTGGGGTTTAGAGTTTAGGGTTTTAGGGTTTAGGGGTTTTGGGGGTTTAGAGTTTAAGGTTTAAGGTTTTAAGGGTTTTGGGGGGTTTGAGATTTGGCGTTTGACGTAAAGGGTTTGGGGTTTAGGGGTTTAACGGATTAGGGGTTAGGGGTTTAGGGGGTTAGGGGTTAGGGGAGGGTTTTGGGTTTTAAGGGTTTTAGAGTTTAGGGTTTGGGGTTTTTGGTTTTTGGGTTTTAGGGTTTTGGGTTTGGGGTTTGACGTTTGACGTTTAGCGTTTAAGGTTTGAGATTTAGGGTTTTGGGGTTTTCGAGGTTTAGGGGTTTGGCTTTTGGGGTTTAGGAGTTTAGTGGTTAACAGTTAGGGGATGGCTTCGAGTTTAGGGTTTAGCGTTTAGGGTTTGGTATTTGGGGTTGTTTAGGGTTCACGGTTTAGGGTTTAAGATTTAGGGTTTAGAGTTTGGGTTGTGTGGGGATTATGTGGTTGGTGGTTTGGGTTTGGGGTTTGGGTTTGAGAATTAGAGTTTAGGGTTTAGGGGTTTTGGGAGGTTTGGGGTTTGGCATTTGGGGTTTACAGGTTTATGAGTTAGGGGTTAAAGCATGGTTTAGGCTTTTAGGGTTTAGGGTTTGTGGTTTGGGGTTGTTTAGGTTGACTTTGATATGGAGTTAGATTAAAGGTGGGCTAACTCAACCTGCTTAAAGTAGTCCAGAGTTAACCCTTTTTTTAATTTGATAGGAGGGTAGTTAATCTGGGAGTAAGGTGATGAACTAACCTATTTTTAATCTAGTGTGATTTGATAAGTAGTAGGTTAACCTGGTAATGATTATAAATAAAGTATTATATTTTTTATTTTTTATTTTTTTAATATATCTCCTCTTCTCTCTCTACCTCTCCCCTTTCCCCTCTCTCTCATGTCACTCTCTCTCTCTCTCACACACACATTAATTACTAGTTTAGGTTACTATTTATCTTTAAATTTTTATTATATCTTAATTTTAAACTATTTTTATTATGTGCCACAAATTGAATATATCATAAAAATAAAAATAATTTTGATATAAAATATAAGTAATCTCCCTAATTAAAATTCAAAACACATAAATGTCATTAATTACATGCCAAGATTACTATTCATCTTAAAGGATATTATATTTTTATTTTTAAATTATTTTTATTATATTCTATGATTTGAATATACAATGAAAATATTTTTTTTAGATATAAAACATAATTATTCTCATTATTTAAAAATTAAAAGTCAAAAACAATGTTAATTACGAGTTTAGATTACTGTTTATATTAAAAAATATATTTTAATTTTATTTTTAAATATTCTTAATGTGTTCTATAAATTAAATATATGTCATGAAAATAATTTTTTGATAAAATATCATTAATCTCACTCATTTAAATTTAAAAGTCACGAATATTTTTTAAAATGCTAGGGGATGGTTTAGGGTTTAGTGTTTGGGGTTTGGGGTTGTTTAGGGTTCACTCTTTAGGGTTTAGGGTTTGGGGGGTTTGGGGGTTAGG
Organism: Amorphophallus konjac; assembly: GCA_022559845.1. Lineage (NCBI taxonomy): Eukaryota > Viridiplantae > Streptophyta > Magnoliopsida > Alismatales > Araceae > Amorphophallus > Amorphophallus konjac. The sequence goes on from JAHNEJ010000878.1 coordinate 112,765, forward strand.
GTTTGGGTTTGGGGGTGGTGGTTTGGGTTTGAGATTTGGGGTTTAGAGTTCAGGGTTTTAGGGTTTAGGGGTTTTGGGCGTTTGGGGTTAGGGGTTAGGGGATGATTTAGGGTTTAGGGTTTTTGGGTTTTAGGGTTTGGGGTTAAAGTTAGGGTTTGGGATTGGGAGTTGGTGGTTTGGGTTTGGGGTTTACGTTTGGGGTTTAGAGTTTAGGGTCTTAGGGTTTAGGGGTTTTTGTGTGTTTGGGGTTTGGCGTTTGGGGTTTGGGGTTTCAGATTTAGGGGTTTAGCGGATTTGGGGTTAGGGGTTTAGGGGGTTAGGGGTTAGGAGAGGGTTTAGGGTTTTAGGGTTTTGGGTTTAAGGTTTAGGGTTTTGGGGGTTTGGGGTTTGGCATTTGGGGTTTGGGGTTTACAGGTTAAGGTTTAGGGGATGGTTTAGGGTTTAGGATTTTAGGGTTTGGGATTGTTTAAGGTTCACAATTTAGGGTTTTGGGTTGTTTAGGGTTCACGGTTTGGGTTTGGGGGTTGGTGGGTTGTGTTTGGGGTTTAGAGTTTAGGGTTTTACGGCTTTATGGTTTTAGGGGGTTTAGGGTTTGGCATTTGGGTTTTGGTGTATAGGGGTTTAGAAGTTAGGGTTAGAGGATGGTCTAGGTTTAGGGTTTGGGGTTGTTTATGATTCAGGGTTTAGGGTTTGGGGGTTAGTGTTTGGGTTTGGGGGTTGGTGGTTTAGGTTTAGGGTTTGGGTTCGGGGTTTGGAATTTAGGGTTTAGGGTTTTAGGGTTTAGGGGTTTTGGGGGGTTTGGGGTTTAGGGTTTTACGGTTTAGGGGGTTTGGTGGGTTGGGATTTGGCATTTGACGTTTGGGGTTTGGGGGTTAGTGGTTTAGCAGATTAGGGGTTAGGGGGTAGGGGTTGGTCTAGGGTTTTAAGGTTTTAGGGTTTAGGGTTTGGGGTTTTGGTTTTTGGGGGTTTGGGGTTTGCCGTTTGGGATTTGGGGTTTATGGTTTAGGGTTCGGGGTTTAGGATTTTGGGTTTAGGGTTCAGGGTTTAGGATTTAAGGTTTTAGGGTTTTTTGGGGTTTGGCATTCGGGGTGGGGTTTGGGATTTAGGGGTTCAGGGGTTAACGATTAGGGGATGGTTTAGGGTTTAGGGTTTGGGGTTTGAGGTTGTTTAGTGTTCACGGTTTAGGGTTTAGGGTTTGGGGTTTGAGGTTGTTTAGTGTTCACAGTTTAGGGTTTAGGGTTTGGGGGTTTGGTGGTTATGGTTTGGGTTTAGGGGTTGGTAGTTTGGATTTGGGGTTTAGGTTGGGGGTTTGGCGTTTTGTGTTAGGGGTTAGGGGATGGTTTAGGGTTTAGGGTTTAGGGTTTGGTGTTTTTGGTTTAGGGTCCAGGGTTTAGCATTTTAGGATTTAGGGTTTTGGGGTTTTTGGGTGTTTGGGGTTTGGCGATTGGGGTTTGGGGTTTATGGTTTAGGGATTTTGGTGTTTGGCATTTGGGATTTTGGGTTTGGGGTTTAGGGGTTAAGGGTTAGGGGATGGTTTATGCCACGTTTGGTAGAGGGATAAACAGGGGATATCCCTATTTAAACCCTATACATTTGGTAAGCACAATTAAACTAGGGATATCTAGGGTTAAGGGTTTGGGTATATCCCCGAAAACGGGGTTGAGAATGAGAATATCTCATTCCATCGAAATGGTGGAATGAGATATTCTAATCTCATTAACCCCGTTTTCGTCTCTCTCCTCACCTCCACTATGCCGATCGTGCCCCTCTCCTTCTTCCTGTCCGGCAGAACCCTCGCGTTCCTCTCGCTACACCCTCGCTCCTTCTCCGACGGTGGAACCCGTTGCTCTCTTCCCTCTTCGGCGGCGGAACCCTCGTTCCTCTCTTCCCTCTCCCACGGAACCCTCCACCGGTCACTATTCGTGATCGTGCCCCCCTTATTTCCCTCCCAGCTCGTGGGTACAAACAAACTGGCGATCTCCGTCCCTTGCCTGCTTGTTGAACGCAGTCGTCTGCTATCGCCTGCGCTCGTCTGCTGTCGCCTGCGCTCGTCTTCCCGATCGATCGCGCCATTCTGAAAAGCCCTTCCAGGTGGCTGCCATCGGACGGAAGCGCTCACTCTGTAGCGAACCCCAGCTCCCTTCAGTGCGTCATCCTCAAAGGCCTACCATCGTCAACCGAATCCTACCTCTGTCATCACCTCTCCGGCCAAGAAAAAGGTATAGAATATGTACCGAGGTAAGAGGATTTCTTCCCTATTTTTTCATTCCGGTAATATCTTGACTCACCATATGTATTGCTCCTCCCCTATCATGTTTATAGCATTCGTTGGTATGCAGCAAATACATGATGTTTGTGGTGTTTATTGGTTGTTAACCTATCATCAAATGTGTTTGTTCTAAAATAAATATTCACTGAGAATTTCATTTTCAGTGTGTGGTAAGAAATTATTTTTAAGAGTTTTAGTTTGAAAGTCAAAAACAACTTCAAAATTATATAAATAGCCCTAAAGGTTGTCTCCACTGTCACACACACTAAACACACACACACACACCTGGCTTTCTCCACTGCATGCACAGACACACACACCCTCGCTTATTGGCTGTTAACCTTGGTATGCATCAAATACAAATGATGTTTGTGATTTTTATTGGTTGTTAACCTGTCATCAAATGTGTTTGTCCTAAATTAAATATTCTCTCACACAATTTAATTTTCAATGCCATCTAAGAAACTATTTTTTAGAGTGTTAGTTTGAAAGCCAAAAGCAACTTCAAAATTATATAAATAGCTCTCAATGACATGACTAAAGTGCCGAAGGGTTCTAAATTTTTTTTGAAGTTGTCTCCACTGTCAGACACACTGAACACACACACCCTGCCTGCCTGTCTCCACTGCATGCACACACACACACACACACACACACACACACACACACACACACACACACACACACACACACACACACACACACACACACACACACACACACACACACACACACACACACGAGTTACAATCTGTCTTCACTAAACCCCCCCCCCCCCCCCCCCCACACACACACACTCACACATATTTAATCTGTCTCCCCTGACCACACACACAAAGGTTGAACACACACACACATACAGAAACACAAAGGCTGTCTCCACTGTCACACACACTGTACACACCCACACACCCCCTGGCTATCTCCACTGCATGCACACACACACTGAACGCACAATTAAAACTATGCCAAGCATGGCCTTACAAGAAATAGAGAGATGTTTTGTTATTGGCTGTTAACCTTGGTATGCAGCAAATACCAATGATGTTTGTGGTTTTTATTTGCTGTTAGCCTTTCATCAAATGTGTTTTGTTCTAAATTAAATATTCTCTCACACAATTTCATTTTCAGTACCATCTAAGAAATTATTTGACAATTATGTAGATTGCTCCTTCCCTCCTTTAGTGTGTTACTTGCTCCTCCCCTCCCTCGGTGTGTTACCTGCTCCTCCCCCTCGGTGTGTTACCTGCTCCTTTCCCCTCAGGTAACCGAGTAGCATGTGACTCAGTTGATTATTAACATGCACTTGTCAACCATATCTTTATAGTTGCTTATGTTGTTGATATCTAATAATAGGGCAATGCATCTAAATAGTGTTGTTAATATGCTCTCAGCTTATGTGTGGATCAAAGGATGGTAAAAGAAGGGTGGCCAATTGGAGCAACGAGGCATACTTATGTTTTGTCGATCTGTTTGCCGAGCACCATGTTAGAAATGACAGTTTTGCCATTGGAAATTTTACAAAGGAGGCATGGAGAGATACTGTGAAAAAATTTAATGAAATGACAAAGTTAGGATATTCATTTGAAAATTTGAAAATTCATTTTAAAAATTTGAAGAAGAGGTACTATTTAATTATGGTTATAAAGAACCGTTCGGGATGGGGCTGAGATGACGAGAAAAAATGCCAGTCCCACGTGCAGTGGAAACTTGGGATGGCAATGCATCTAAATAGTGTTGTTAATATGCTCTCAGCTTATGTGTGGATCAAAGGATGGTAAAAGTAAGGTGGCCAATTGGAGCAACGAGGCAGACATATATTTTGTCGATCTGTTTGCCGAGTACTGTGTCAGAAATGACGATTTTGTCATTGGAAATTTTACAAAGGAGGCATGTAGAGATACTGTGAAAAAATTTAATGAAATGACAAAGTTAGGATATTCATTGGAAATTTTGAAAAATCATTTTAAAAATTTGAAGAAGAGGTACTATTTGATTGTGGTTATAAAGAACCGTTCGGGATGGGGCTGAGATGACGAGAAAAAATGCCAGTCCCAGGTGCAGAGGAAACTTGGGATGATCTCACTACGGTAGGTAACTATTGATTTGCACGTTGAATTATTGATTTTACCTATTATTATATTAATAACATCTTGGCATAAATATCAAATCAACAAGGAGTATAGAGTAATTCAAAGAAAGCATTTCTTATTCTTTGACCAAATGGATTTGATTTGCGCCACTTCCATGTCGAGAGGTGACTTGGCTGCCAGTAATGAAGGCACATCATATCTTGACACACATAGTAGTGATGGAGATGAGGAACAACGGGTTGGCCAAGATGAATCAGGGTTGGATTTTAATGTCAAAACTATCTTCAATGACTCTGAAATAACTGAAAATATTCAGGAACCGTCACAAATGTCAACTCCTAATACAGAGGCAACCACGGATCCTCCCACTGCACCCACAAACATTCCCTCTTGTAATGTTAATAGGAAGAGGAGACAGGCTTGACAGGGTAGCGATGATTCAATTGACAAGTTTGTAGCCCTAGGTCATGAGAGGTTAACATTGGCCTAAGAGATGCTCCAATTATAGAAGACACAAGCCACGCCGCCAATGAAAGAGGCTATTGGCATACTTATCAAGTTGCCTAGACTTCCTGAGCAAGATTTTTATAGATCTATTGAGTTGTTAGATCTATCGAGGATCGTTCCATATTCGTAGCCCTGCCAGAAGACTTGCGGCTTGGTTGGATATTACGTCACCTAGGCTACTACTAAAATACATTCATATCCTTTTTTCTAGTTCTTAATTAAATGTGAAATTTTGAATATTGTTATTTACTATTGACATTTTCTCATGTAATTAGATGTGAACATATTTTACATGCTTCATTTTCATTAATTGCCTTATCACATGCTCATGCGTAGTTTAATGTTGTTTTTTTTAATCATATATAGCAATTTCAGCTTTTGCATTAGCTACGAATTCTCAACCCGTTGAGACTGGTCCTTCAGTTGACTTCCTTATGCAATTTTTGAAAGAGGATGAGGAATATTGGGAGGAAGTTGAACATGTCGTTGTCTCTCAAATGCTGTCTTCCCACACATCTACACCTAGGACTCCAATGCACACAGATGTTGGTCGAGGTCATAGGTGAGTTAAAGAGTTAATGGCTGGTCATGTGGGCAGATCATACTCTAGTTTCCGTGTGCATCCTCGTCTTTTCTTAAGATTAAGAGATACAGTGATGGAAAGAGGTGTACTGAATGATACCAAGAATATATCGGCCACTGAGCAACTAGCTATCTTCCTTCTAGAAGTTGGCCATGGGATTGGTAATAGGTTACTCAGAGAATGATTCCAACATTCAGGAGAGACGATAAGCTGACATTTCAACAATGTACTAATGGCGGTGTTATATATACGTCGTGACTATATTAAGATGCCCACTACTGATGATCTCCCGCATCGAAAAATTCGCCATGACCCAAAGTTCTACCCTTTCTTTAAGGTGATGTTCAATATATTCATTACATCTGCTTGCCTATGCCTTGGTTGATTTCCTTTCTCATATTCTTTCTTAATTGTTGTTCGTGAATTTTGTGCTCTGTGATTAGACTGCACTGGGTGCAATTGATGGTACGCATATCTCTGCAAAAGTGCCGATAGTTGATCGCCCTCGTTATCGAAATTGAAAAGGTGAAACATCTCAGAATGTCATGGGGTGTGTCAATTTTGATCTATTATTTAGTCATGTTGTTGTGGGCGGGAAGGATCAGCTGCAGACATGAAGGTCTTGAGTTGGGCTATCGAGAAAGGTGGATTTACTATACCAGAAGGTAAATGTGTGTGAGTTGATATACTTACATTACTTAATGTGCTCAGCATTCCATACTTTCCTTGTCGTAGGGAAATATTTCTTGGTCGATGTAGGGTATGCAAACACCCCCCATTTCTTGGCACCATATCGTGACATAAGATATCATCTATCGGAGTACATATCTAATAGGACTAGGCTTACACATAGAGAGAAGAAAGACTTGTTTAACAATAGGCATGCTCAACTACGCAATTGCGTTGAGCGTACCTTGGGTGTCCTCAAGTCACGTTTCACAATTCTAGTGAAGCGTCGCAGTTATCCAATGAAGACACAAGCCAAGATTGCAATGGCATGTTGTGTACTCCATAACTTCATTAGAAAAGAGCAAGGACTTGATCAAATTTTCCAACAGGCCGAAGATGACGTCAATGTGGCCGGAGATGAGGTGGTAGATGAAGAAGACAATGTTAATAGGAGGGAAGTTACTAGAGGGGAGAGACTTCGAGACCGCTTGACCACTCGACTATGCGTCCACCATAACACACGAGGGTACTTACTAAGGCTCCTACTTTGGGTGAACAACCACCTCATGTTATTAATTGCATCATTGAAGTTTGCATTAAACCTACATCTGCCACTTTGCAAGCATCGTCAAATGGAAGCCGAAAATGATGGTTGACATTCTTCCCACGTAATTATGAAATGGATCGTTTAAAATGTTTTGTACTTGGAAAATTTACATGTTGTAATAATGTCTAGATCATTTAAAATGTTTTGTACTTGGACAATTTACATGTTATAATAATGTCATAACACACTACTCTGGCCTTTAATTCTTTGTACAATTTAACGATGTCAGTTTAATATGTTCCTCTCATTTCCTCAACTATTTCATAGATATGGGGTGTTCTTGGCCTTATGAACATGGGATACACTTCAACTATATACTCAGTTGACATATTCAACACTCACATAATTTTTTGAAGCAGCCTGGCTCACATGACACTTACAAAGGGGCTTCAGGCTGCTACACTGCACATAGCTTAGATGTTTGTTTTTGTGTGCACACTTTAGACTTGGTCTTTTATCTGTTATCATAGATGTAGTGTTTTCATATTGGCTCGTTTATCTGTACATAACGTATTTGCTCTTTTATCTGTACTTAACATATTTGATTTTATAGGTTGACTAGTATGGTCCCTAACATGATAGGCAATGATGATGGGAAGGAGCATACATTTGCTGAGGAGTACTAGGGGGGCATCCCATTTCATATCCCTACTTGTACTTCACTCATATAGTAGGTTAGGCGGCCTAAGATCTACCCCTTCTTATGATGGGATTTACTGGAGGTGATATGGAATGTGACTGTAGCATTTGTACTTCAAGGAATCTAAACGAATGAATGATGTCCATCTGAGCCTAATACCATCATCCATTACAAATCACTATATATTCAATGTGCATAATTATGTTTCAGGGTATCGTGAAAATGGATTCAAAACATATGGGTGATGGTAAATATGACTGTATTCAATGTGAATGTGGCAATGGGGAATGTCTTATCAAATTATCTCGTAACAGTAGTAAGCCAGGACGTCCCTATTATTGCTGTCCACTTGGGGTATGTTATTCTTACTTAGCAACATATATGCATGTGTGTTTTTGTTATCTATGTGATTTTCTCTTATACATATGCTCAAAGCTTGGGAATGATAAGGCATGTCGATTCTTCATGTGGGTGGGTGAATTATTAGTATGTCCATGTGGCAAAGGCCTGTGTAGAAGGCGTACCTCAAATACTAGTAAGAATAAAGGGAAATTATTTTATATATGTCAAGAATCTAAGGTATGTGTGTGACCGATATTTTCATTATTGTTATTGTTTATGCCTTCCCTACCAACTGTACATTATCTTATTTAATCTTTTATGTATGTGCAGGCTGACAAGTTCACATCGGGTTGTGGGTTCTTCAAGTGGGTGGAAGAAATGTCAACGGTATATATCCTTTCTCATATCCTTTGTTCAGTTGTGGTGAATATGAGTGTGTTGCGAATGCATGAGTTCCTTTTATTTAAAAACAGTCGAGTGTGTGCTGTGATGTCTCATGAGTTTCTTTTATTTTAAAACAGCCGAGTGTGTGCTGTGATGTCGCATGAGTTTCTTTTATTTTAAAACAGCTGAGTGTGTGCTGTCATGTCGCATGAGTTTCTTTTTTTTTTTAAAACAGTCGAGTGTGTGTGGTGATGCCTCATGAGTTTCTTTTATTTTAAAATAGTCGAGTGTGTGCTGTGATGTCGCATGCGTTTCTTTTATATTAAAACAACTGAGTGTGTACTGTGATGCCGCATGCGTTTCTTTTATTTTATCACATCCGCGTGTGTGCTGTGAATGCACGAGCTATTTTTTTAATTTAAAACAGCCGAGTGTGTGCTGTGAATGCACGAGCTTCATTTCTTTTAATACTGTCGAGTGTGCGCACTTCCAGGTTATATACTTGCCCATGAAATAGTTTGCATGCATCCAGGTTATATGTTTGGCATCCAATGTTGTTTTCTTATAACCTGTTACCTGCTAATTTTCATATACTTGCCCACTCTGGGAAATGTGGCTTAACAAAAATTATCGAACTCTTTTAAGCAAGCACACCTTACTTGCCGTTTCAGCTACATCTTTTAAGGAAACTTTCTCCTTTTATATAGTTGTTACTTTGCATATGAGATTTATAAATTAAATTTAAGATAACAATGTGATTCTAAAGTATTTGCTCACGTGACACTATTTGAATAATGATCCATTTCATTAACATATTAAATTAGGAGGATTTTCCTTTTTGGGGGGGAAGGTAGGAGTATCTTCTTTTTAAAAATTGTTTAGTAGTAAGCATGCATTGTGTATTTTGTCCATAATCAATGTGAGATTATTTTAACATATTCTCACATGCAGTTCAACTTAACCTCTGTCATATAAATAAAAAAAACAGAATATACAGCATTGAAACATGACTATGAGTTCCAACATCATGTTAAATTATTGGTCATCTAACTTGAAACTAAATGATAAATAGTAAAACGTATAGTTTCATATAAATCCCATAGTTCACACATGTAGAATGAATATAGAACTGACATGTTAATGTCTCTCACATCTACACCAAACTTCTGGAAGTTGGCTATTATAACGCAAAACTATTTATTGGTCAATGGAATTTGTTCTTATTATTTCTGCATATGTTAATTTAGGTCTAATTATTTGATCAAGCTAACATCAAAAACAAATCCTCCCTTTAATGTTGACCCACTCTTCATATCACGATGTTAGCTGTTAGTGCCACCATTTAACATAAAAATCTCCTTTTATATCATGATTGTTACCACTAAACGTCATTTGATCGGTCACCACATGCTACATACATTTTCATCATCAAAACTTCTAGCCTCTAATCCTCTATTATGTTTTTAAAAAGATCAAGTAATAAGTTTTATAACCATCCAAAGTAGAACAATTAAGAAATAAATTTTAAAACATAGAAAGTGCAGTCTAAGATAGAAGAGATGTTTAGAAGTGATGTCATTATAGTGGATTCGATATCATCTATAATTGCACACTATTTCATGATATCTAGTTCATGTCATCCTAATTTTCTAGTCATATTGTAGTGGATTAGCATAAAAAGATTATAGACATATTGGAAAAGTAAAAGGACATCAACATTAAGGTATTCAAATTTATATGGGAAGGTGACACCAATAGTTGGAATAACCTAGAGGCCATTCCCAAATGCATCTAAGCCCCTCTTTGATAGAGGGAAAAACAAATGGAGGAATATCTCTCATGAGTTAATTTATTTTAGAGTTTAACCCTATTTATTTTGGTAGATAATGAGATGTGTGTGTGTGACAGTGGGCAGAGATGTGTGTGTGGTTGTCATGGTTCAGAATTAAATGTGTGTATGTGGGGGGGGGGGGGGTGTTTAGTGAAGACATATTGTGCGTGTGCGTGCAGCCGTTGTGCGTGTGTGTGTGTGTGCATGCAGTGGAGACAGCCAGTGTGTGTGTGTGTGTGCGTGCAGTCGTTGTGCGTGTGTGTGTGTGCATGCAGTGGAGACAGCCAGTGTGTGTGTGTGTGTGCGTGCAGTCGTTGTGCGTGTGCATGCAGTGGAGACAGCCAGTGTGTGTGTGTATGTGTGTGTGTGTGTGTGTGTGTGTGTGTGTGTGTGTGTGTGTGTGTGTGTGTGTGTGTGTGACAGTGGAGACAGCCTTTGTGTTTGTGTGTGTGTGCGTGTGTTCATCCTTTGTGTGTGTGTTCAGTGTGTGTGACAGTGGAGGCAGCCTTTGTGTTTGTGTGTGTGTGACAGTGGAGACGGCTCCTTCCCATTATTCAGTGTTCCCATTGTTCAATGTTGGTATTAAACTTCTTCCCAATGTCAAACTCTCGTTCGTCTTATCAGGTATACACGAGGCAATGACGATTGGGTGGATGGCCTAACGACAACACCCAACTAATATGATGGCACATGATCCATGTTATTACATTATGTCATGTGTTCTGAGCCTCATCTCCTTACTCTTATCAAGTCCATATATTTTGCACGCAATGTTTTAATTTGTGATTATATCATACACATTTTTCAGGAAAAGACTTTGAACCAGCAGATAGTAGAAATGTCTAGCATATCTACAACAGGAGGGCAGATTGAAGAACATGCACTCGTGGAACATTTAAGAAGAACAATGGAGATGGAGAAATTTTCAGCCGATCGAACTGTGAGGTTATGTGCAACTTTATTGGCAAAATTTGATCAATTGAAAGTATGTAATAAATAGTGATATGGATTCTTTTTAAGGACTATCATTTGTGAGGCCATATACACATGAAACTCTTTTTTGTAAACTTTATTTTCTGTAAAATGCTCCCATTGTTATCATTTATCACACCTTAATTTCTACTTGTTAAATATTTGTGTGGATTGCATGTGTACGTACATTATTTGGGGCACCCGTACTCATTACTTAGATTATATGTGAATTATTCATCTTTTATGCCCACGTAAAATATTATAAAGCATAATGTTTTAACCAAAGTAAATAATCTAAATATGATAGTAGTTACAACATCTGTCACATTTTGAGTGACAAAAATGTCAAGAAACTAATAGAATGAGTAATCCAAATTTAAATGATTTTGGCCCGATTTAAGATAGAGCTTCAAGTCCCATTTCAGTGGGGGGAGAGGGGGAGATGAAGGGGTAAACAAAATTTAAACGTGACACAAGTAGTGTTTACATATCTCACTGAACTCAAAAATGATTGTTCATTATTGGGTCCTTCTCAAAAACAAATAAAAAAGGGGGACGAAAGAAAGAAAATAAAAAAAGAAAGAGAAAGAATGAAAAGGAAAAGAAGACAAGAAAGATTATAATAGATTTATTCTATTGATGTACGTTGATGATGAATTACAAATAATTAAAACATAGAACATAATATTAATTAATTATATTGATTTTAGTTAACAATAATAAATAGTTATTGAAGTGTACTATTATTATTATCTTTTTGAAGGAAAAAAATTAATATCATTACTGCTAGCTAAATTCAATGTATAAAATATTAGATTGATCAAAAGTCTCATTATTACTAACAAAAAATTTGAACTAAAAAATTAATTAGAAGTTTTATTATCACTAATCCTAATTAAAGTAGTTTGATTTATGTTACTGATGATATGGTATTCATATTAAATTGAACATTATTAATCATCATTACATTACATAAACATGTTAAAGTTAAGTTATACTATTTAATTACTCATAATTATGGAAAAAATAATTATTATCATACTTACTAAATATTTTTAAAAGGAAAAATTTCTTCAATAATATCTTTATTTGTATTATCTTAGATTATTAATAAAGTAAATTTTATAATAATTTTATTACTAATAATAAAATTTATATATTAAAATCTATTTTAGAATCTTTATTAGTCATAATCATGATTGTAAAGTCTAATTAAGTAAGTAATTTTACTAATAAATTATTTTAAATATTCTTATCCCATCCAAACAAAGAATAACATCATGTGCCTTAACCCGGGATAAGAAGGACAATATGGCCATTTTTTAGCACCTATTCTCATTTGTATCCCCATTTTTTACCAAATGAAGAATAGGAATATTTTCATATTTTATTTTTTTTTGATCGGTAAACTTGTAAGTATTATAGAAAAATAAAAATGTGTACAATGGGTGAGCAATATCTAGACATACATAGACTGATTGCTCAATAGGTAATGGATTCCGTGCCACAGAAATCGTGTTCTACGGTGAGGAAGGTACATAAAGAAGAACTATAGCTAGAGTTAGCTACCATTCAAATTTGGACCTCCATGTCTCACAAGATTAGATTCCCCATGAAATAAAAAGCAGATGGCCAGAGTTAAGTAATGCTGAAGTTGTAGCGTTTAAAAATCTGTTTCTCCCTGAGGTGAGTCTGTCAAGCTTGAGATCATTTTCCAAACATCATCTGATTTCATAGAGGATTTCAATTAGAACCATTGCATATCCCTTTTCCTTATTCTCAAAGATTCGAATGCATCTCTCCCTCCAAATCCACCAAATGGTGCATCGGAATAGCAGTTTGATAAGCTTGGTGAGGTAACCTTTTGTTGGAAAATTGGCCTCAAGGGATTGTAGCTCACATAAAAGTGATTTCTTCGGTTCCCTGTGGATTTCAAATCTTTGTAAGATTTTAGTCCAGAGGTCTTTGGAGTATTTGCATGAAAAGAATAGGTGGTTGTTACTTTCTTCAGCCCCTTTACAAAGAATACACATATTTTCAAGTGAAAACCCTTTTTTCTGAATAATATCCAGGGTCGATAGCCTGTTGTGAAGTGCTTGCCAGCAACATAAGGAATGCTTGGGGCATAGTGGCCTGCCCCAAGTCCAGCTCTCTAGATGCCATACCTGATGTCTTTGCCTTATTTGATTCCATGCAGAAGTACAGGAAAAAATATCTTTGTCACGAATCCATATCAATTTATCAGTGGGATCGATAACTAGAGGAATAGTAGAAATAATTGGCCAAAGCTCAAGCATGTCAATGGAGGTTGGAATTGGAAGATTCCAAGTACCGTTACAAATGAAGTTAAAAACAGTATTATTCACATTAGATCCCAGATCTTGCCTGATCCGATCTCCATAAAGCTGGAATATGCTTTTCCCATTGACCCATGGATCATACCACATGCTGAGTGCACTGTCAGTGGAGATAGAAAAATTGATTTGTTTGAGTAGCCACGTTCTCATTTGAAGGATATCTTTCCAAGCTGTAGAATGATAAGACTTTGCCTGAATGTGCCAAAAATTACATTTGGAAAGATATTTACTATGTATCCATTTTATCCGCATACTGTCCTTCTTGTGTAATATCCCAGCACTGTTTCACTAAACTAGCTTTATTCCAATCAGCTAGTCGTCTCAAATTTAAATCACCTTCTTTTTTTGGTCTGCATATAATGTCCCAGTTTATCATGTGGAGAGCGTTGTTAGCACCTGTCCCTTGCCAGAAGAAACTTGCCAATATTTTTTCAATCTCTTGAATTAATCCTGCAGGTAGAAGAAAAGCCGTAGACCAATAGAGGGAGTATGTGGATAAGATAGATTTGATCAGTTCAAGCTGCCCACTCTTAGAAAGTAGTTTCATTCTCCAAGAGGTAATTCTATTTTTTATTTTCTCAATGATAGGTTGGCAATGGAGCTTTTTAAACCGGTGGAGATAAGAGGCAAGCCTAAGTACAGAATAGGTAGATTACCTCTTGTCTGTTTTGTCTTCGACCTTGGCACCAATGTATACTTTGCTTTTGGAGTGATTCAGCTTAAGGCCTGACCATTTGCCAAATGTGTGGAGAATGTTTGCAAGGTAGTGAACTAAATCAATGTCATTTTGTAGACAAATAATTAAGCATCTACAAAAGTAATATGAGAAACATGGGTTTCAGCGGTCTTTGGAACTTTGAGGTGACCTTGGTACACCGCTTCCTCCAACATAGAAGTGAGTCCTTCCATAGCAATGGTAAATAGGTAAGGGGACAGAGGGTCTCCTTGCCTAATGCCATTAGAGCTTTTAAAATAGCCTGCAGATGAACCATTGAATAGAATAGAGAACATATAGCTCTCAATGCAGCTTCTAATCCATTGGATCCAGTTGGCCGGAAACCCAATTCTCATGAGCATATGATAAATAAAACGCCTATCAACAGAGTCACACGCCTTCCTCAAATCAGCTTTTAGGCCAATTATCCTTCCCTTGTCCTTGGAATGTAGATCTTTAGTCAGATCATTAGCAAGTAGAATGTTGTGGGTAATGCTTCTACCTTTGATGAAAGCAGTCTACTGGGGACTAATGATCTTATTGATCACCTTTTGAATTCTATTAGCCATAAGCTTTAAAATCACTTTGTAGATGAAGTTGCATAATGCGATTGGCCTAAAATTCTCCAGGTTATCAGCCCCCACCACTTTTGGTATCAGCGCTATAAAAGTGTTGTTGAACTGTTTGTAAGGATGTCCCGTTCTGAAAAAGTGAAGGCAGGTGTTGATCACATCATTGCCAATTATATGCCAGGCTGATTGGTAGAACTCTGCTGGAAATCCATCGGGACCTGGACTTTTATTTTTTGGAGATTGGAAGACCACTTGTTTGATTTCTTCTGAGGTGAACTCAGCATTGAGAATTACCCTGTCTTCGTCAGAGAGATTCAAAGAAGGGTTGATGTCATGAGCTTCCTGCACAGAAGCTTGGTTCAGTAGTTGATAATAGTAATCGATGGTGTGCTCTTTTACCTGATTACTGTCATTGATAGTCTTTCCATGGTGGTCTTTAAATTGTCTGATTTGGTTTATTGTTCTTCTGGCCGCCATGCTAGCATAAAAGAATTTAGTATTGGAATCACTCAACGTTAACCAGTTCTGTCTTGATTTCTGCCTGATAAAGTTTTCCTCGAGTTCTAAAGCATACAAATATTCTTTTCTTGCCTCCTTCTCTTGGTGAATTCGGTCATTGTCAAAGGGGGTATCATGAAGATTGGTCTGAGCTTGCTGTAGGTTCCTCTTAGAAACGGCCACTTTATTCTAAATATTACCAAAGGTGTTCCTATTCCAATCCTTAAGGGCAAATTTGCAAGCCTTAAGCATCATACAAAGGACATGCGGAGGAGATCCTATGACCGGTATTTCCCAGGTAGCTTTAATGACTTTAAGAAATTCTAGATGAGAGGCCCCGGAATGGGAGCTTGCTCTTCATAATATCTTTATCTGTATTGATACATAACATAGTATGGTCAGAAAAATATTCATTCCCGTATTCAAGCCAGCTATCCGGGTAAGAAGCAGTCTAGAGAGAATTGATGAGACATCTATCTAATCTTGCCATGATTTTACGTTGATCTTCTCCCCTATTAGTCCAGGAGAACTTATTGCCACAGCAGGTAATGTCCTCAAGTTCCGAATGTTGAATGCACAGGTTAAACTCCTCCAACATGGACTCAGTCGTCATTCACCCACCCATTTTTTCATGGGGGTATCTAATTGTGTTGAAATCACCAGCTACCATCCAAGGAGTATTGATGTTGTTGGAAAGACAAATAATGTCCTTCCATAAGCTTCTCCTGTCAATCACACAGTTGGATGCATAAACACCAGTAATTGTGAATTCCCGAAGATTTAACTTATTCCTGCATCGCAAATGTAGGAATTGACTGCTACCCGCAGCCAAATGGGCATCAATGAGGTTGTGGTTCCAAAGTATCCAAACTCTCCCTTTGCCACCGTACCGGTCATTAGTAATAGCTTCGGCTTCGGGCCAAATTAAGTTTTTAAAATGCATAATATGGGCAGAGTTTATCTTAGTTTCAACTAGGATAACTAAGACACAGGCTTTAGTTCTGATCATCTTATTCAACTCTCTACATTTCTCCCTCTTATTGAGGCCTCTGACATTCCAGGTAATAATCGTCATATCAAAATCCTAGAGGAAAGGGGATGTAAAGTTAGATGCTTTTGGTAATTGTAGCCCGACCATCAGCATCTTTGCTCTTCGTTCTTGTTTTTTTTCTGTCCATCTCATCCACCGCTTGCAAATTCCTAAAAGATGAATGGAGAGGGGCTTAACTTGGTTGATAGTGGGGCGGTGTGGAACAGGATGAGCTTGCACACTATAATTGCCAGCAAGTGGACCCGAGTGCTTGTCTTCTCTAAGTGTATTTGGTGCTGCTCCATATTTGAAAAGTTGCTGGGCTGGTGCGACTTGCGAGTGCTCCTCATGAGGTTCCTCATGGTGTGAGAGGGACGGTGGGGCAACAGCAGCTGGGTCACGGGTAGGACCACCTCAAGCGCAAGGGCTACCAGATGTGGCCGGAGGCGGCACTGAGCACCCGGTAGGAGCATCACTGAGGGCAGCAGTTCCACATGCTAACTCCACTAAGTCTTCTGTCAATGCGCCACTAGTATCAAGAGCAATAGCAGGTTGCGGGTCCGATTGGCCAACAAAACCTTTGCTAATCCGGCCAAGACACTGCGCATTCACATGCGCAAGGTGGTGTTCCTTGTTAAAAGAATGGGCGAAGGCAGCAACATGGTGTTCACGTGAAGGACAGCAGCAGCTTTTGCTTGCGGTCCCCCCAGGTGGAGTGGAGTCATGCACAGCTCCATAATGTGAATCTCCATATAGTGCTTCTTGTGAGTGCGCCAAAAGGGTAGGACAAAAGCTTGTTGGGTTTGCGGCCCCTCCAAGGTAATTGAAGGCTGTAGATGCTCCATGATTGAAGAGTTGTTGTGCTTGAGCTTCTTTGGGATGCGCTTCATTAGATGGTGAGGACGGTGGGGCTGAAAGCAAGCCAATAATGCCAAAAGCTACTGCTGGGTCTGCATGGGAAGGAAAGTAACTTTGCAAGTTGGCATCAGGACAACTATGATTCGAGTGAAGGACAACATGTGGGTCTACAAGTGATGGACATCTAATATTCTTGGTGGCGAGCTCCAAATCCTTGATAATAGACGGTAAGCATACACTTGCAGAGAGTGTGTCAGCCATAACCAAAGGGTTGAGTGCCTTCGCTAAAGAAAGATGTAGATCCCTTGGCGTGGATCTTCCAATATGATCCTGCGTGGATATGGTAATCTGGCTGGCCTCAGGGTGAGTCCCGAGCTCAGGCCTCTGAGTCCTCTGAATCGCAAGAGCTTTGGGAGGCTCAGAGATCTGAGTTACTGGGACACCAAGACCCTCTAGAGCACCATATTCCTCCGACTGCAGAGCTTCAACGGAGTTATTAGTGTGTACACAATTATCAGATGGATTAGAGCGTACCTTTGGTTTGAAAACCTGGACATGCTATTGTTTATTGTGGAGGAGAGGTTTACATGCTCCGTTTGCATGCCCAAAGGAATAGCACATAGAACAACGATTTGGCCACCATTGATAGGATACTTTAATCTTCTTCACACTGCCGTCAAGATCTTTATAATGGACGAAGTCAGGCAGCTCTTCCCCCGACGAGATCATGATTCAAGCCCTCGCATAGGCTAGTCTCTTGCGCTCAGCCGTTAGCTTGTCCAAATACAGCAGTTCGCGTAGAATGGAAGAGATCTTCGCAATAAAGTCCCGGGTCCAAAGGTGCAACGGGAGTCAGTGGAAAGCCACCCACAAGGGAATACTCGTGAGGCTATCAAGTTCCATTCTTAGATCAGGACTCCATCTACGAAGTATAATTGGATGACCTTTAATGGTCCATAACCCCTCAATAGCCCGTCGTAAGTCCTCTTCAGAATCAAATTTGCAGACAAAAAAATCATTCGGAAGAAGATGGAGTTCAAAAGCATTTGTTCCCCACCGGGACTTAATGAATGAATGAAGAGGGTTGAAAGATAAGTGTAGGCCTACCGCGTACCCTACCAAGGCAATGGACCAAGTTGCTAAAAGATCCTCATAGTCGGCCTTCTCATAAACGGTGATCTTGACTCCATTATTAGTTTCCGGAGGAATGAAATGGAGACCTAGATATTGAGATCCAGATGGGGCCTTGAAAAGGGAGCTCCAAGACACAGGTGTGGAAGAGATTGGGATCGGACGCTTCCCTCTTGAACGAGATCTACCTCTCCGTCTGTCTTGAGATGGATATCTGGAGGATGTTGTACCGTGCGATGGGGGAGGGCCAAGTGATGAGGAAGCAGCGCTGGCATCCTTAGGGTTGGCCACCTTGGAGGGATTCCCACGCGGAGAACCCCCTCTATGGCCTCCATCCGTAGAGCTTCTCTCTCCTCCTTGTCAGGCCATCCTTCCCTTTGAACAGCAATCACTAAGGTTCTTATTTTCATATTTATCCATTCTCATACCAAACGTACACGAGAATAAGAATAAGAATAAATTAACCCAGAATGACTTATACCTATTCTTCACTTGAGTTATCCCGATATCAAACATAACCTTAGGGTTTAGGGTTTAGGGTTTGAGGTTTGGGGTTGTTTAGCATTTAGGGTTTAGAGTTTGGGGGTTGGGGTTTGGGTTTGGGGGTTGGTGGTTTGGGTTTGGGGTTTAGTGGTAAGGGTTTAAGGGTTTTTAGGGATTCGGGGTTAGTTGTTTGGGGTTCAGGGTTTAGGGGTTAGGGGTTAGGGGATGATTTAGGGTTTGGGATTTGGGGTTGTTTAGGGTTTAGAGTTTGGGGGTTAGGGTTTGGGTTTTGGGTTTGGGGTTTAGGTTGGGGGTTTAGAGTTTAGGGTTTAGGGGTTTTGGGGGGGTTGGGATTTGGTGTTTGGGGTTAGGGGTTAGGGGATGGTTTAGGGTTTAGGGTTTTAGGGTTTGGGGTTGTTTAGGGTTTAGGGTTTGGGGTTGTTTAGGGTTAGGGTTTGGTATTTACGATTCAGGGATTAGGATTTAGGGTTTATGATTTTAGGGTTTGAGGGTTCTAAGGGATTTGGGGTTAAGGGTTAGGGGATGGTTCAAGGTTTAGGGTTTTAGCATACATAGCTTTGATAGGGAGTTAGGATTAACTTAAGCTACTTAGGTTAGTCCTAGATTAACCTATTTTTGATTTGATAGCAAGAGTATTAACCTAGAAGTAAGTAAGTGGGCTAACCTACTTTGAATCTATTGTGATTTGGTATGCAGGGGATTAACCCAATAAAAATTATAGGCAAAGTACCATTTTTTCCCTTCTCTTGTCAAAATTAAAAAAATGTCTCATTCTCTCTCCCCCTCTCTCTCACACGTCACTATCTCTCTCTCTCCATTTCTCTCCCCCTCTCTCTCTCCAATTCTCTCCTCCCCTCTATCTCATGTAACAATTTAAATATGCATTATATAATACATGTCAGAAATATTTTATATCATACAAATGAAAAAACATTAGTAATACTAATTCTATTTTATTTAAAAGTATAACTTTTACATATAAATATTCATTATTGATGATAAATTTGTCTCATCACTCTCATCTCTATGTAAATTATATTTGCTCTCATTTCTCTCTCTATGTCTCTTCTCTGAATTTATGGTGTGCCTGTTTTGAAAAAATAACTTTTAGTAAGAACATAAAATTAGATGATTTTAATAATAATAACCTCCACTGATTACTTGTTTGAAATTTGAACCATTTCTAACAAACAACATGAGAGCCGAAATTTTTAAATAAATCGGCCATGTAAAAAATGTGTATATCTACAAATAATTGACAATTCTATGAGGTAAAAATAATACATCCCACACAACATTCACAAATCGGTAGACATCGTATTAAATCTGCAAAGTCAAATATTTGATTCATACAATTCAACAAATACATTGAAGAAGGTTTAACAATTTACCGACATCAATAGTTAAAAAAAGTACATAACCGTGGTTACAGCAAACTGAAAGGACCTATAAAAATTTATACATGGAAGGGGAACATCATAAAATGGAGCTACATATTTACAAAAATAACATAAGACACTTTCAATTTTGACAAGAGACACGATATACAAATCTATTTCAAAACTCCTCCCAACAGGGTATGCAATGTATAATTAGCTCTATGACATCGACAAGGCAGGACCACTTTATCCGTCCACGTAATGAATTCTTTCTCCAATAGTTCAGTTTTGTACCCCCGTGTCTCTCTCGTCCGCCTTCAAAATTAGTATAACGATCGGAATCTGCTGCACAAAATGAATGATAATGGATTAACACCGCATATTTGTAAAGAGAACATAAAAAACTGGGATGCAAGATGCATAGGTGACCTGTCCGTGACAACAATTGTTCGAGTGTATGATATTATTTTTTCAAGTTCTTCCACCTGGTTTGCAAATTATTTTTATGTACCCCTTTATTCGTCTTCTCATTGAAGGGTCCTATAATATCATTCCATACATGTTGCTTGAAAGTACCTTGGGTGCATGTGCTCTTGTGATATTGGTCAATCAAGAGGTTTAATACCAACTTATCTTCCTTAGTTGTGAAGTTGGTTACTCGCGGTTTCCCCTTACTGTCCGTCATGATCTTCTCTACAAAGAAAGTAAGGATGACAATCTTCCTTATAAGGGTATGAAGTAATTTTATAAGAACATAGACCTCAGCAAATGGCATAAAACCTAATAATTATGCAAATCTCATAATTGTAAATGTAAGATGGCATGCATATTTTTTTTACAATGCAGGGGTGTATGTCATATGAAGACAAATCATATTGTTCTTATACAAATGGATTCTAAACAGGAACCATACGGAGCACATATGGAGACTCTGGGTTAGGGCATGGCTAGTCAATTGAGAACATAAAAAAATCTCTATATATATGGAACACATGAAACAAACATGTCGTGCCCAACAACATCAGCATCCATATATGTATGTCATTTGTTTCACTCTAGCATCAACGTCTCTCTGCATTTATCGTAAGGTGAAATCAACAAATCCACTTAAGATAAACAACATTCATCTTGAATCATGCCTCAATTAATATAGAAAACACACAGTAGTTCAAACATAAATGACCTACAACAGAGATATCTACATTCATCATGAATCATGCCTCCTAAATCTACTGATATATCTTCGAATCAGATAAACAACATCTCTATGCATTTATATAATAATCGCCGTCCATCATTATCCACCCATTATCTGAAATCCACTCAGACAGATGCAACCAGAACACAAAGCAAAGGACCACAGTAGTAGTGTTAGAGAGGTACCCAGGTCCTATATTTGTTGGATGCATAATCACCTTTTCGTACATGCAATTTAATTTTTGGGACAAGATACCTCTTATAGTTATGGACAATATCGGAGTGACAGCAAAGTTTCTCCATGGAAGTTTTATCTACGAAGAGTACGAAAAAGAATGTGACACAGAGTGAAGGAATCAAACCTATTTAGCAACCAGTTTATCAATCAAACCAATGTTTTTAATGCAATTAAACCGGCGGGGCAACTAATATTTTGTGCAAGAACAGAGTGAAGCAATCAAGCATATGTAGCAACCAAATGTTTGTGCAAGAACAGAGTGAAGAATGAACTCACTAGTACCAGAGATACCAACATCGGCACAGTACATTCCGGTACAGTAGCCCCGACCACAAGCGATGCACACACAAGCAACACAGACGGCGATCGATAGAGAGAATGATAGTACCAACACGATCACCAAACACCAACCATACAAGGTGAAGAGGGAATGGGAATGGACCAAGGAAACAGAGACAAGCATAGTTGAGGAAGGGGTTAGGGTGACACTGGATGTGCTTATAAGGAAGGAAAAAAATCAAGTTTTCACTCACGAGAAAGGGGCCAGTCTACTAGCTTCGCGTAGCTGGCAGAAGGTAAGGCACAGAGCACCTCGATTGATTCACCCTACCTCTCGATGTCAAGAAGATGACCACCAGAAGGCTTCTTCGAGCATCGCTACGACACCCAAATCGGGATCTAGGGTCACCCCGCTGTCACGGACCACCAAAGGCGACAAACAACACAGGACAAGGAGGGATCCGCATGTACTAGGGCTCGGGATGAAGATTAACACCGGCCTCCTTCTCCGAGCAGCACAATGCACAAATCGGGAGCTAGGGTCGCCCCGCAGTCACGGACCACCGAAGGCGAGAAGGCGAGAAACAACGGCACAGGAGATGGAGGGATCCACACCTACAAGGGCTCGGGACGAAGATGAACACCGGAAGGCATGTCCGAGCATCGCTAGCCCCAAATTGGGAGGCCTCCCATCTCCCCGCCGTCACGAACCACCGAAGGCGAGAAACCCTGCCATAGGAGAAGCCTTCTTCCACACGTACAAGGGCTCGGGGAGAAAGAGGAGAGCCATCACGCCGCTCAGAGATGAGAGTTTGACAGGCGCATGAGGAAAGCAGCGAACGGGGGAGACGAGGGTTTCGCGGGGGAGACGAGACAGGCAATCGACTGATCCCGAGGGAAGGAATGCACATGGCATCGTCAGAGGCGCCTCGGGGAGGGCGGAGGGGTAATTACCCTCCGCCGAGTTTCGAAGATCCACCTCCAGAGGCAGATTTCGAAACCATGGGTTACACCTGGTTTAGTCCTCATCCAGAGAGTTTAGTCCTAGACTAAGTACCAAATCACTTCAGACTTCAAAAATATTTAAACCTGGGTTAAACAGTGACTAACCTAGAGTTAAATCCCTACCAAAGTACCACTTAGGGTTTTAGGGTTTGGGGTTTAGGGTTTAGGGTTTAGGGTTTGGGGTTGTTTAGGTTCCAAAGGTTAAGGTTTAGGGTTTGGGGGGTTTGGGGGAGGGTTTGGGGGGTTTGGGTGTTGGTGGTTTGGTTTTGGGGTTTATGTTTAGAGTTTATGATTTTATGGTTTAGGGGTTTTGGGTGGGTTGGGGTTAGGGGTTAGGGGATGGTTTAGGGTTTAGGATTTTAGGGTTTGGGGTTGTTTAGGGTTTAGAGTTTAGGGTTCAGGGTTTAGGATTGAGGGTTTATGGTTTGAGGGTTTGAGGGTGTTTAGGGATTTGGGTTTTGGGGTTTAGGGGTTAAGGGTTAGGGGATGGTTCAGGGTTTAGGGTTTAGGATTTGGGGTTTGCACTTTGGGGTTGTTTAGGGTTCAAAGGTTAAGGTTTAGGGTTTGGGGGGTTTGGGGGTTAGGGTTAGGGTTTGGGGGTTTGGGGTTTACGTTTAGCGTTTAAAGTTTATAGTTTTAGGGTTTAGGGGTTTTGGGGGGTTTGGGGTTTGGCATTTGGGGTTTGTTGGTTTAGGGGTTAGTTGATGGTTTAGGGTTTATGGTTTTACGATTTTAGGGTTAAGGGTTTAGGGTTGTTTATGGTTTAGGGTTTTGGGTTTATTGTTTAGGGTTTGGGGGTTAGGGTTTGGGCTTTAGAGTTGGTGGTTTAGGTTTAGCGTTTGGGTTTGGGGTTTAGAGTTCAGGGTTTAGGGTTTTAGTGTTTTGGGGGGGTTTGGGATTTAGGTTGTGCGATTTGGGGTTTGGAGATTTGTAGTTTAACAGATTAGGGATTAGGGGTTTAGGGGTTAGGGATTAGGGGAGGGTTTAGGGTTTTTTGGTTTAGGGTTTAGGGTTAGGGCTTGGGGTTTTGGTTTAGGGTTTTATGATTTTATAGTTTAGGGTTTAGGATTTGGGGTTTAGGGTTTAGGGTTTAGGGTTTTAGTGTTTTGGGGTTTGGGGTCTGGCATTTGGCGTTTGCGATTTGGGGTTTGGCGGTTTCGGGGTTTGGGGTTTACGGGTTTGTTAACGGGTGATTTAGGGTTTAGGGTTTTAGTGTTTAGGGTTTGGGATTTGGGGTTCACAGTTTAGGGTTTAAGATTTAGGGTTTAGAGTTTGGGGTGTTTGAGGGTTAGGGTTTGGGTTTGGGGTTTAGAGTTTAAGGTTTAGGAGTTTTGGGGGGTTTTGTGTTTGGCGTGTGGGGTTTGGGTTTATGGGTTAGGGGTTAGGGGGTGGTTTAGGGTTTTAGGCCGACTTTGACATCCGGGTAGGGTGGCGTATTCGGGGGGGTTGAGTGCAAATACGCCACCACTCCCCGGTTAAGATCATTCGTGTCTGAGGAGAAATGGTGGGGCCCACCATTTTCTCTCATCAATTTTGTATCCCACTTTTATGTCTGGATGTCAAAGTGCCCTTTAATTAGAATTTAGGGTTTAGGGTTTGGGGGGTTTGGTGGTTGCTGGTTTGGGTTTGGGGTTTACGTTTGGGGTTTAGAGTCTTATGGTTTAGGGGTTTTGGGGGGTTTTGGGTTTGGGATTTAGGAGTTTAGCGGATTAGGGGTTAGTGGTTTAGGGGGGTTAGGGGTCAGGTAAGGGTTTAGGGTTTTATGGGTGTTAGGGTTTAGGGATTAGGATTTGGGTTTAGGGTTTTAGGATTTTTTGGGGTTTGGGGTTTGGCATTTGGCGTTTGGGGTTTACGGGTTTAGGGGTTTGGCGTTTGGGATTTGAGGTATAGGCGTTAACTGTTAGGGGATGGTTTAGGGTTTAGGGTTTAGGGATGTTTAGGGTTCACGGTTTAGGGTTTAGGGGTTTTTAGGGGTTCGGGGTTTGGCATTTGTGGTTTTGCGTTTAGGGATTTAGGTGTTAGGAGTTAGGGATGGATTAGGGTTTGGGGTTTGGGGTTGTTTAGGGTTTTTGGATTAGGGTTTGGGGGTTGGTGATTTGGATTTGGGTTTAGATTTGGGGTTTAGAGTTTAGGGTTTAGGGGTTTTTAGGGGTTTAGGGTTTGGTATTTGGGGTTAAGGGATGGTTTAGGGTTTAAGGTTTTAGGGTTTGGGGTTGTTTAGGGTTTAGGGTTTAGGGTTTGGGGTTTAGGCTTTAGGATTTAGGGTTTTGGGGTTTTGGGGTTTTCGAGGGTTTGGGGTTTGGGGTTTAGGGCTTAAGGGTTAGGGGATGGTTAGGGTTTAGGGTTTTAGGTTTTCGGGGTTTAGGGTTTAGAGTTCACATGTTAGGGTTTAGGGTTTGGGGGTTGGTGGTTTTGGTTTGGGATTTAGGTTTGGGGTTAGAGTTTAGGGTTTTAGGGTTTAGGGGGTTTTGGGAGTTTAGGGTTTGGCATTTGGCGTTTTGGGTTTAGGGGTTTAGGGGTTTGGGGATGGTTTAGGGTTTAAGGTTTAGAGTTGTTTATGGTCTAGGGTTTAGGGTTTAGGGTTTGGGTTTTAGGGTTGGTGTTTTAGGTTTAGGGTTTGGGGTTTAGGTTTGGGGTTTAGAGTTTAGGGTTTAAGGTTTGTGATTTAGGTTTGACGTTTAGAGTTTAGGGTTTAGGGGTTGTGGGGGGTTTGGGGTTTGGTGTTCGACGTTTGGCATTAGGGGTTTGGGGTTTAGGGGTTTAACGTATTAGGGGTTAGGGGTTTAGGGGTTAGGGGTTAGGAGTGGGTTTAGGGTTTTAAGGGTTTTAGAGTTTAGGGTTTGGGCTTTAGAGTTTTAGGGTGTAGGGTATGGGGTTTGGGGTTTGGGGTTTGAGGTTTAGGGTTTAGGGTTTGAGATTTAGGGTTTTGGGATTTTAGGGGGTTTAGGGTTTGGCGTTTGGGGTTTGGGGTTTAGGAGTTTAGGGGTTAACAGTTAGGGGATGGTTTACAGTTTAGGGTTGGGTATTTGGGGTTGTTTAGGGTTTAAGATTTAGGGTTTAGAGTTTGGGTTGTTTGGGGGTTGGGGTTTGGGTTTAGGAGTTGGTGGTTTGGGTTTGAGATTTAGAGTTTAGGGTTTAGGGGTTAAGGGGTTAGGGGATGGTTTAGGATTTTAGGGTTTAGGGTTTGCAGTTTAGGGTGTAGGGTTTAGGGTTTAGGGTTTGGGGGTTGGGGGTTTGAGTTTGGGGTTTAGGGTCTTAATATCACTTTGGAAAGGGGTTATGTATTTTGTGGGTTAAGTAAATCTACTTAACTTAGTCCTAGATTAACTTGATTTTAATTTGATAGAAACATAGTTAACCTGAAAATAAAACACTGTGTTAACCTACTTTTATTCCAGTGTGATTTGATAACAAGTGGGTTAACTCTTTAATCATGACAATCAAAATATCATAATGACCCCTTCTTCGTGATTTTTTTAATATATCTCTCTTCCTCTCTCTCTACTCTTTCTCTCTCATGTCACTCTCTCTCTCTCACTCTCTCACAAACATACATTAATTACGAGTTTAAGTATATATTTTAATTAAAATTTTTTATTTTATTATAATTTAAATTATTTTTAATATATAATATAAATTGATTATATCATAAATTAAAATTTAAAAGTCAAAAACGACGTTAATAGGAGTTTATGTTACCGTTCATCTTTGAAAATTTTTATTTAATCTTAATTTTTAAATATTTTATAATATAATATAAATATAATATAACATGAAAATAATTTTTTGATAAATAACATTAATAATCTCACTAATTAAAATTTAAAAGTAAAAATGGCATTAATACGAGTTCATATTACTATTTATCTTTAAAATTTTTAATTTATCTTAATTTTTAAATATTTTTAATATATTTTATAAATATAATAGATCATGAAAATAAATTTTGTTTGATAAATAACATCAACAATCTCACTAATTTAAATTTAATAGTCAAAAATGACATTAATTATCGGTTTTGTGTTACTATTTATCTTTAAAATTTTTATTTTATCTTAATTTTTAAGTATTTTGACTATATTCTATAAATATAATATATCATGAAAATAAATTTTACTTGATAAATAACATCATAATAATAATAATAATAATATATCATGGAAATAAATTTAATTTGATAGATTTTGTTTGATAAATATATCGTTATAATAATAAAACTTTTGATAAAAATTCTTATTAATATTACTAACTAAAAACTTACCCATGATAAAATTTATAATAATATGTGTGTGTGTGAGAGATAGGGGGTGGGTATTAATTAGGTGAGAGAGAGAGAGAGGGAGGGTGAGTACGTGTGTGTGTGTGTGTGTGAGAGAGAGAGGGTGTGAGAGAGAGGAGTGCATTAATTAGGTGTGTGTGTGTGAGAGAGAGAGAGAGAGGGGGGGAGGAGGGTGAGCATTAAATTGTGCAGGAGGGTGGGAGACGATGGGGACTAACCCATCTCGTGAGGGGGAATTGGAAACTCGGGATTATCCCGTGGTTAGTCCATCATATAATCAGATTAGCCTTGGCCCCCAATCAAACTTCAAATTTAATTAATCCAGGGTTAACTTGTGATTAACTATGGGATAACTCGTTTTCAAAGTGGGGATTAGGGTTTGGGGTTTTGGGGGGTTTGGGGTTTAGCGGATTAGGGGATAGAGGTTTAGGTTAGGGGTCAGGGATGGTTTAGGGTTTTAAGGGTTTTTAGGATTTGGGTTTAGGGGTTTAGGGTTTTAGGGTTTTAGGGGTTTGGTGTTTGGGGTTTCTGGTTTAGGGATTTGGCATTTGAGGTTTAGGGGTTAACGATTAGAGGATGGTTTAGAGTTTAGGGTTGTTTAGGGTTCATGGTTGCAGGTTAGAATTTAGGGTTTCAGGTTTCGGTGGTTTGGGGGTTAGAGCTTGGGTTTAGGGGTTGGTGATTTGGGGTTGGGGTTTAGAGTTTAGGGTTTAGGGTTTTAAGGTTTAGAGATTTTGGGGGGTTTGGGGTTTTTAGGGGATGGTTTAAGCTTTTAGGGCGTCTTTGATAACCGACTACGGGGGTGCCGTAATCGACCCCGTACGGTACCCGGGGTCGGTTACCGGGCTTCTGTGAGGGGGAGGGCGAGCGGAGGCGGGGCCCATCGGTTAGCCGGTGTCGGCTAACCGAGGGACAAAGCGATTGTCAAAGACGCCCTTAGGGTTTTAGGGTTTTGGGGTTGGTGTTTGGGGTTTGTGGTTTACGTTTGGGTTTAGGGTTTAGGGGTTTTTCGGGTGTTTGGGGTTTGGCATTTGGCGTTTGGGGTTTCGGATTTAGGGTTTTAACAGATTTGGGATTAGGGGTGTAGGGGTTAGGGGTTAGGGGAGGGTTTAGGGTTTTAGGATTTTATGGTTTAGTGTTTTAAGGGTTTTAGGGTTTGGGGTTTGGCATTTGGGGTGTGGGGTTTTGGGTTTACGGGTTAAGGTTTAGGGGATGGTTTAGGATTTAGGATTTTAGGGTTTGAGGTTATTTAAGGTTCACGGTTTAGGGTTTGGGGTTGTTTAGGGTTCACGGTTTGGGTTTGGGGGTCGGTGGGTTGAGTTTGGGGTTTTAAGTTTAGGGTTTTTAGGTTTATGGGTTTTAGGGGGTTTGGCATTTGGCGTTTGGGGTTTAGGGGTTAGGGTTAGAGTATGGTTTACGGTTTATGGTTTGGGAGTTAGGGTTTGACTTTGGGGGTTGGTGGTTTAGGTTTAGGGTTTGGGTTTGGGGTTTAGGTATGTGGTTTAGAATTTAGGGTTTAGGGGTTTTGGGGGGTTTAAGGTTTAGGGTTTTTGGATTTAGGGGGTTTTGTGGGTTTGGGATTTGACGTTTGGGATTTGGGTTTAGCAGATTAGGGGTTAGGGTTTAGAGGGGTTAGGGGGTGGGGGTGGGTTTGGGGTTTTAAGGTTTTAGGGTTTAGGATTTAGGGTTTGGGGTTTATGGTTCAGGGTTTATGATTTTGGGGTTCGTCGTTTGGGATTTGGGGTTTGGGGTTTAGGGGTTAAGGGTTAGGGGATGGTTTAGGGTTTGGGGTTTGGGGTTGTTTACGGTTCACAGTTTGGGATTTCGGATTTCGGGTTTAGAGTTTGGGGGGTTTCGGGGTTAGGGTTATGGTTTGGGGGTTGGTGGTTTTGGTTTGAGATTTAGAGTTTAGGGTTTAGGGGTTTTGTGGGGTTTGGGGTTTGGCGTTTGGAGTTTAGGGGTTTAGGGGTAAGGGATGGTTTAGGGTTTATGGTTTTAGGGTTTGGAGTTATTTAGGGTTTAGGGTTTGGGTTTGGGAGTTTGGGATTTACATTTGGGGTTTAGAGTTTAGGATTTAGGGTCTTACTGTTTTGGGGTTTTTGGGCATTTGGGGTTTAGCGGATTAAGGGTTAGAGGTTTACGGGTTAGGGGTTAGGGGAGGGTTTAGGGTTTTAAGGGTTTAAAGGTTTTAGGGTTTAGGGTTAACGGTTTGAGGTTTAAGATTTAGGGTTCAGGGTTAGGATTTAGCGTTTAGGGTTTTTGGGGGTTTGGCATTTGGGGTTTAGTGTTTGGGGTTTAGGGATTCAGGGGTTAACGGTTAAGGGATGGTTAGGGTTTGGTGTTGTTTAGATTTCACGGTTTAGGGTTTGGGGTTGTTTAGGTTTCACGGATTAGGGTTTAGATTTAGGGTTTAGAGTTTGAGTTTGGGGTTGGTGGTTTAGGTTGGGATTTGGGTTTGGGGTTTAGAGCTTAGGGTTTAAGGTTTGAGGGTTTAGGGGTTTGGGGCGATTTAGGTTTGGCATTTGGTGTTAGGGGTTAGAGTATGGATTAGGGTTTAGGATTTTAGGGGTTGTTTGGGGTTTAGGGTTTAGAGTTTGGGGGTTAGTATTTGGGTTTGGAGGTTGGTGGTTTGGGTTTGGGGTTTATATTTGGGGTTTAGAGTTTACGGTTTAGGGGTTTTGGATGGTTCGAGGTTTGTTGTTTGGGGTTTGGGGTTTAGGGGTTAGGGGATGGTTTAGGGTTTAGGGTTTGGGGTTGTTTAGGTTTTTGATTTGGGTTTATGGTTTGGGGGGTAGGTTTTGGTTTTTGGGGTTGGTGTTTTGGATTTGGGGTTTCCGTTTGGGGTTTAGGTTGGTGGGTTTAGAGTTTAGGGTTTAGGGGTTTGGGGGGTTTTGTGATTTGATGTTGGGGTTGGGGGTTTGGGGATGGTTTAGGGTTTTAGGGTTTGGGGTTGTTTAGGGTTTAGGGTTTGGGGTTGTTTAGCCCCACTTTGATATGGGTTTATCCCTAGGTTAGCTTAAACTTTACTCAGGGATAATCCTTTTTATTCTTTGATTGGGAGTATGAGTTAACTAGGTTTAAAAATAGATTAATTGGGATTATCCCTGGGTTTCAAAATCCATCCCCTTAGGTGGGCTCACCCATATTAGTCTCTCTCTCCATTAATTAATAATATATATTTCTCCTCTCTCTCTCCTAATTAATGAATGCTACACTTCTCTCTCTCTATTATAATTAATGTTATCCTCTCTCTCTCTTAATCACGAAAGTTTGTGTTTAATAACTTTTATCATTATTAAATTTTTAGTTAGTAATTTTAAAACTATTTTTATTAAAAATATTATAATTATAAAAATATATTTATCATATAGAATGTGATGTTCTGGATTTTTTAGATATTTTTCAGATGATCATCCGTGAGTTTCAGATCGCTTTCATGAGCTCCAGAGTGCGTTTTATGGTTTACTCGGCTTTTTGGCTGATTAGCTTGCGGAACCCCGCATAGGACGAACCGCTGTGTTTTTCAGCTCCAGGACGTTATAAGCGCGTTGTGCGTTTTTCGAGGATCGTGGGGATGATTTTTTCAAATTTTTTTAGATTTTTAAAATCTCAATATATTTTTATATATATTTTTATTAAAAGTTTTATAATTATAAAAATATAATTATCATATAGAGTGTGGTGTCTCAGATTTTTGATATTTTTCAGATCAGGATCCGTGGGTTTCGAATCACTTTCGTGGACTCGAGAGTACGTTTTACGGTTTACTCGAGTTTTTGGCTGATTAACCTGTAGAATTCCGTGTCGGACGAGCCATTGTGTTTTCCAGCTCCAGGACGTTATAGGCGCATTGTGTGTTTTCCGAGGATCATGGAGATGATTTTTTTCATTTTTTTTATATTTTTTATATTTTAAAATCTTAAAATATTTATATATATATTTTTATTAAAAATTTTATAATTATAAAAACATATTTATCATATAGAATGTGATGTTCCATATTTTTAAGATATTTTTCAGATCAGGATCTGTGGGTTTCAGATCATTTTCGTGGGTTCGAGAGTGCATTTTACGGTTTACTCGGATTTTTGCTGATTAGCCTATGGAACCCCGTGTAGGATGAACCGTTGTGTTTTCAAGCTTCAAGATGTTATAGACGCGTTGTGCGTTTTCCGAGGATCGTGAGAATAACTTTTTAGATTTTTTTTAAATTTTAAAAGATATATAAATTTATTATTTTATTTATCATCATTATCATGCTAACCTACTACTTATCAAATCACATTAGATTAAAAGTAGATTAACTCACCTCTTTACAACCAGATTAACTACCCTCCTATCAAACTAAAAATGGGTTAACTCCGACTACTTTAATCAGGTTGAGTTAGCCCACCACTAACTTAACTCTATATCAAAGTGAGGCTTACGGTATAGGGTTTAGGGTTTAGGGTTTGAGGTTTAGGGTTCAGGGTTAGGGTTTAGGATTTAGGGTTTTAGGGTTTAAGGGTTTTTTGGGATTTGGGGTTTAGGAGTTAAGAGTTAGGGGATGGTTCAGGGTTTAGGGTTTTATGGTTTTAGCCTCACTTTGGTAGGGATTTTGGGTTAAGTTAAGTTACTTAGGTTAGTCCAGGATTAACCTATTTTTGATTTGATAGCAAGAGTATTAACCCAGAAGTAAGTAGGTGAACTAACTTAGTTTCAATCTATTGTGATTTGGTAAGTAATGGGTTAACCCAATAATATTTATAAGTAGAATATCACATTTATCTCTCATTTTATAATTTTAAATATCTCTCTCATCTCTCTCTGCCTCTCCCTTCCCCTCTCTCTCAGGTCACTCTCTCCCTCTCCATGCTACACTCGTTAGTTATCATTTTTATGAATTTTTATCAATTTTAGAATTATTTTATTATTATAACATTAGATTTATTAATTATTTTTTTATAATTTTTATCAATATTATAATTAATTTACTATTATACTATTATATTTATTAGTTATTATTATTTTTAGAGAGAGAGTATTGATTATGGGTGTGCGAGAGAGAGAGAGGGTGCATTTATTGAGTATTGATTGTTGGGTTAACTCACCTTAACCCACCTCTGGAGGTGGATTTCGAAGTCCAAGGTTACTCCAGGTTTAATATTCATCCTCCAAGTTTAGTCCAAGTTTAAGTATTAAAGCAATTTGGACTTCAAAAAGAGTTAATCCTGGATTAAATGATGACTAACCCAGGTTTAACCATATATCAAAGCGAGGCTTAGGGTTTATGGTTTAGGGTTTGGGGGTTTGGGGTTTGAGCTTGTTTAGGGTTCAAAGGTTAAGGTTTAGGGTTTGGGTGGTTTGGTGGTTAGGGTTTAGGTTTGGGGGTTGGTGGTTTGGGTTTGGGGTTTAGGTTTAGCATTTAGAGTTTATGGTTTTAGGGTTTAGTGGTTTTGGGGGGTTAGGGGTTAGGGGATGGTTTAGGGTTTAGAGTTTTAGAGTTTGGGGTTGTTTATGGTTTAGGGTTTAGGTGTTTGGAGTTTAGGGTTCAGGGTTTAGGATTTAGGTTTTAGGGTTTGAGGGTTTTTGGGGTTTGGGGTTTGGGGTTTAGGGGTTAAGGGTTATGGGATGGTTCAGGGTTTAGGGTTTCCCTCTTTGATGGAGGGTTAGATAAATAGAGGGATATCCTCCTTACATTAGTCCGCCCATTCACTTACTCTCATTTATTTTGATAAGAGAGGTGTGTTAATCTGTTCCACCTATTTAGGTGGGTCATACTATCCAGATTAGATGAGGGTTATTCTTCAATCTAATCCGAATATTTGTATCCCTCTATCTAATCTGAGTTTAGGGTTTTACGGTTTAGGGGGTTTGGTGGGTTGGGATTTGACATTTGATGTTTAGGGTTTAGTGGTTTAGCAGATTAGGGGTTAGGGGGTAGGGGTGGGTTTAGGGTTTTAAGGTTTTAGGGTTTAGGATTTAGGGTTTGGGGTTTAGGGTTTAGGGTTTGGGGTTTGCCGTTTGGGATTGGGGGTTTGGGGTTTCCGTTTGGGGTTTGGGGTTTAGAGTTTGGAGTTTAGAGTTTAGGGTTTAGGGGTTTTGGAGGGTTTGGGATTTGATGTTTGGGGTTGGGGGTTTGGGGATGGTTTAGGGTTTAGGGTTTGGGGTTGTTTAGCCCCACTTTGATATGGGTTTATCCCTAGGTTAGCCCAAAGTTTACTAAGGGATAATCCTTTTTATACTTTGATTGGGAGTATGAGTTAACTAGGT
This sequence comes from Amorphophallus konjac, assembly GCA_022559845.1. Taxonomy (NCBI): domain Eukaryota; kingdom Viridiplantae; phylum Streptophyta; class Magnoliopsida; order Alismatales; family Araceae; genus Amorphophallus; species Amorphophallus konjac. The sequence goes on from JAHNEJ010000878.1 coordinate 145,956, forward strand.
TTAAAAATAGATTAATCTGGGATTATCCCAGGGTTTCAAAATCCATCCCCTTAGGTGGGCTCACCCATATTATTCTCTCTCTCCATTAATTAATAATATATTTCTCCTCTCTCTCTCTCCTAATTAATGAATGCTACACTTCTCTCTCTCTACTATAATTAATGTTATCCTCTCTCTCTCTTAATCTCGAAAGTTTGTGTTTATAACTTTTATCATTATTAAATTTTTAGTTAGTAATATTAAAAATATGTTTATTAAAAATTTTATAATTATAAAATATATTTATCATATAGAATGTGATGTTCTGGATTTTTTAGATATTTTTCAGATGATCATCCGTGAGTTTCGGATAAAAATATGTTTATTAAAAATTTTATAATTATAAAAATATATTTACCATATAGAATGTGATGTTCTGGATTTTTTAGATATTTTTCAGATGATCATCCGTGAGTTTCGGATCGCTTTCATGAGCTCGAGAGTGCATTTTATGGTTTACTCTGCTTTTTGGCTGATTAGCCTGCGGAACCTCGCGTAGGACGAACCGCCGTGTTTTTCAGCTCCAGGACGTTATAAGCGCGTTGTGCGTTTTTCGAGGATCGTGGGGATGATTTTTTAAAATTTTTTAGATTTTTTAGATTTTTAAAATCTTAATATATTTATATATATATTTATTAAACGTTTTATAATTATAAAAATATAATTATCATATAGAGTGTGGTGTCTCAGATTTTTCGGATATTTTTCAGATCAGGATCCGTGGGTTTCGAATCACTTTCGTGGACTCGAGAGTACGTTTTACGGTTTACTCGAGTTTTTGGCTGATTAACCTGTAGAATTCCGTGTCGGACGAGCCATTGTGTTTTCCAGCTCCAGGACGTTATAGGCGCATTGTGTGTTTTCCGAGGATCGTGGAGATGATTTTTTTTTTAATTTTTTATATTTTTATATTTTAAAATCTTAAAATATTTCTATATATATTTTTATTAAAAATTTTATAATTATAAAAATATATTTATCATATAGAATGTGATGTTCCAGATTTTTAAGATATTTTTCAGATCAGGATCCGTGGGTTTCAGATCGTTTTCGTTGGTTCGAGAGTGCATTTTACGGTTTACTCGGATTTTTGACTGATTAGTCTATGGAATCCCGTGTAGGATGAACCACTGTGTTTTCAAGTTCAAGATGTTATAGACGCGTTGTGCGTTTTCCGAGGATCGTGAGAATAACTTTTTAGATTTTTTTAAATTTAAAAAGATATATAAATTTATTATTTTATTTATCATCATTATCATGTTAACCTACTACTTATCAAATCACATTAGATTAAAAGTAGATTAACTCACCTCTTTACAACCAGATTAACTACCCTCCTATCAAACTAAAAATGGGTTAACTCCGACTACTTTAATCAGGTTGAGTTAGCCCACCTCTAACTTAACTCTATATCAAAGTGAGGCTTAGGGTTTAGGGTTTGAGGTTTAGGGTTCAGGGTTTAGGATTTAGGGTTTAGGGTTTTAGGGTTTAAGGGTTTTTGGGGATTTGGGGTTTAGGGGTTAAGGGTTAGGGGATGGTTCAGGGTTTAGGGTTTTAGGGTTTTAGCCTCACTTTGGTAGGGAGTTTGGGTTAAGTTAAGTTACTTAGGTTTAGTCCAGGGTTTTAGCCTTATCAAAT